>VYZT01056279.1:1895-72321 GCA_013400735.1 Pomatostomus ruficeps | reverse complement strand
GCCTAGGTACTCAGTTATTCCTAATCATCTCAAATAAGACCCGCAATTTTCAGGCAGTGCAGACACAGTAAGTCAGCTAATCACTCTTATATGGGTATTCCCATCTGCCCTGACAGAGCCATCCAGAAAAGATTTTTAGACTAGTAGATAAAAATAATTTCTCAGTTGGACAAATATATTTATTCAAATATGTATAATATCTTGTTAATTAAAGCTTCATATGGTAAAATTTAGCAGATATTAGTAACTCCAGGGTTTTACAGCAGCACCAGTAGGAAAAAGAATCTTGAGTTAAAAAAGAGAAATCACTAGTGCCTCCGTTAACATTGGTTTTTTAGTCAACCTTATTTTAGGAAGGCACTGAATAGCAGATATCTATTACTAGTAATAGCATGTCTATTACCTGTAGCAAAACTCAAGTTTACATAAAGAAAAACAAAAAAACCCCAGAGAATTAAGCTTTCAATCAGCTTATTGATATGGTCCAGCAGAAACAGCTGTGTATCAACAACATTTGAGACTTAGGAATTTGTGAGAGAAGCACAGCACGACTGCAGTCAACAGCCACTTACCCGAAATGCTGCAAGGATGATTCTAGTTACTTTCTCTTTGACAGACTCCTGAAGAATATCTGACAGCACAGGGACAATATTATATCGACGAAGATATTCACACATTTGAGGGCTAAATGCCAGCAGCCACACACAGAAAATCATCTGATACTGGAGCTGAAAACCGCATTTGTTGCTCAAGACACCCATGATGCTAAAAAATCGACATGGTACACATTTAATTTTTAAATAATGACTACATAGATTGCACTGCTCCAATCTGAAACATTAAAAGAAATGGTAACAGGAACTTATTGGAAAAAGCTGCTGAGGATGAGCATACAACACACACTTCACAGTAATCTGCATCACTATTTATCACTGCATAAGCAGCTTGTTCAGAAAGCCATCCTTTAAAGACATGGTTATTTTCTCCTTAGCCTTAGAGCCATAAAGCAGCTTTTCCCATGTGAACTGATGTGGCACTGTATCCATCTTCTGGTTCACCAAGACAGTTTTTCTACTGGCATGTTTAAAGCATTATTTGTCATTCTAGAAGAAACAGAGAAACACACAGCTGCTCCTTCAGAGTTAAGAAGGAACAATCAGAACAAAATCTATGCAAATTGAATTTCTTTCCTTAATTGTACTTGTCCACCGGAGTGTCTGAAATAAGCGGAAGTACTCATTATTTAATAACAAGTTCTCAGAAAATGGCTCATAGATACAAAGTACTTCTAGAAAAAATATAGTATCACAAGATCTCCAAGAAGACATAATTCAGAAAGTTTCTCAGCTGAAGTTTTGAAAATTTAGTAAGCAATTTACAGGTCCATTCTGAAACACCTAACTCATCTTCAAATTTTAAAAAGAATCCATATTCAAAAATCATTCTTATCAAGCTTAAGACAAATTCAAATGTGGTGAAATGCAGGCTTAGTACAATATTTTAATACTTGATTAAAAAGTTTCCTTGGTTTAAGCAGTGCCATCTTGACACATATGAACATCACTTGAAATTTTCCTTCACTAGTAATGTTGACTTTCCTCCATTTCAGTGTAAAGGGGTATTTTTCATTCAAGTGCAAATCATGTACCAACCATTCCCAACAGAGTCATGGATGGCAGAAAAATTATTTATAAGCAAGCATTTTTTAAATAAGATTAGAGCCAAAATCCTAGCCTAATGCGAATTCTCCTATTTATTAGAAGAACTGGATAAAAGAATGACCTACTTGAAGCCACATGTGGAAAAAAATTGGTCTTCGCTCTAGAAAATGTTTCTCCTTTCATTAATATTTTCAGACGGAACAATTCCAAACTCAAAGACTAGGATTATTAGCAGAAACTCATTTCATTAGTCCTTGTTGTAGTCAATAATAAACAGAACATCTTCAGCTGAAGATAAATGGTTGTATTCCTGTTCAGATACATACTCAAGCAGTTCTTCTTGAACAGGAAAGTTGCATAAAAGCCTCAACAGTGCAAATTTCATTTGTCTATTTGACTGTGTTATTGTTTGAAAACAAACCTCTTTTGTACTCAAACAGAACAGCTGTCTATTACAAGACAGTTCTATCCCAAAAAAAGGTCACTGGGGAATGTACTACTGCAAGTGCAAGCATATCCATATAAATTGAAATAGATGCTCACCAATTTACTCCATCTGCTTCCACCCATGCAAAGCGGTATTCATTGACCCTGAGCATCAGCTGCAGACATCCAGCGACACATTGTACATACTGGGAACTCTGGGTGAAAGGAACAACACATCACTTCTTACAAGAAAAGTCAGGTAGCAAGTGCTGAAGCACAGTTTTCAAAACTAGGCTTTACTGGCATAAAAGGAGAAGAGTTCTGAATACAAACGAAGTGTTATGCAAGTGATACCACTTTACATTATCAGAACATTTGAACATGCCTTCCTTCAGTATCTAGGAACGAAAGCTGTCTTCTGTTTGAGTATATTTTCCAGAGCTGTTTTCTCTCTTCTTACTCAACTGTCACTAATACTAATCATACATTAATCAGATATGCTGCTGATAAAACGCTGTTTGCTTTTTTCCTACTTATAAGCCTTTTCCTTGAAAATCTTATGGTAGCTCACTCACATAATACAAGATCAAACCTTTCAAACATTTAATGAAATAAAGAAGTTAGGCAGTCCCATATGAAAAGAGTGGAGGCAATAAACAGAATTGAAAATAAAGAGTAACTCATTCTGTGTCTCTCATGAGAGATTTAAGTCCTTTATGTAAAAACTAAGTCTGTGCATCTGGGCTCAAATCATCTAGAACATCAATTTCCCTGTGAAAGTATTTGTTTTCACACCCTATGCAAATAAAACTGTTATAAACACAGAGACATCTCCCTTCCCAAATAATGCATTAATTTATCTGCATCACCAACCCATGTGCTACTGAACTTGGAGTTTTTGTTTTAAAGAGTCTGTCATAAAAGCATGGTCTTCCAACACTATTATAATTGAAATTTTGTAATAGATTCCAGCTCTCATTTCCTGAATAAAATGCTACAACTGCATCTCTAATTTATTCTGAAATTAGCCAGGACCTGCTTGAAAATCCTGTATAAGCTAGATCTGAAATGCAAACACTAATGAAGTTAAGACAATACTTAGCCAATTCAATTCTCCTAGAACATATTTGCACTCTGAGTTCTGCTGCTCTGGGACCCTGCCATGGCACAGTACGTCCATACAGTGCCACAGCGCAATGAATACAGAGCTCTGAGCAAGTCAGAGGAGCTCATTGCTCCATAGTAAGTGGTGTGTGCTGTAGAACTATTTACTCTTTTATGGCTGTAGGACAGAGAGCTGTCAGTCTACCAAAAACTAACACTACAGAACACAGACCTGCACATGAAATGCTGAAATACTTCAACTTCTATGCACAAGCCACTGTTTTACACTCTACCCATAGCCATGCATAACAGTCTTTCATCTTTTCTACTTTAAACCCCACACAGGGCATAATTTAAGCAGCTCTCCTTTACAGGAAACTAACACTTTAAAGCCATGACTACATCTAGAAGAACAATAAAACCCCAAGTTAAGTCTTCTGAGAAACTATGACCACTTTCAGGCTGCAAAAGGAACAAAAGACTAAACTGAATTCTACTCTACATTTAAGAACTACGATAAACTGCCTCATCATGCCACAACACCAGAGAAAATCCAGTTAGGATGATCATTTGCATTTGTTATACTGCCACAGTTCATCTCCAAGCTCAGCAGCTATTTTAGCTACAGGAAATTCAATATTTAAAAAAATATTGATGCAAAAAGGACAATCTATTTTCCTGTGAATTCAAACTATTCAAATATGAAAGGTTTATGGCTTTGAAAGCACTCTTGCAATTTCATGCTACAGTGGTTTAGGGGCAATATCAGCTTTAATATCTGATGTGCCCTTTTCTAAGTCCTGCACAGCACAACAGTCAAAAGCTTCTTAGTTTCAGGTTTCTTCTACAAGTCCAGCAGCTCAGTGCTAAACTGACAGTACTGAATCACAGAATCATTTGGGCTGGAAAAGACCTCTAAGATCACCAAGTCAGTGACTTAAAATTGTTTGAATATTAAATTAATTTTATATCATTTCCTCAAGTTTTAACAAAGAGAATTCTAGATACATCTATGGCTTTAACAAGACAAACTAACTTGTAAAATATACGCTTCCACTGCCAATATTCTGTGTGAAATCAGTGTTTAAAAATACTTTTGTTTCTTGGCGCCATCACCTGGCACTCTGTTGTACAGTTCTGATTCCAAGTACTTCTTATCACTGGCACCAGAAGAGATCTGCACCTTAATCCGAGGAGTGGATATCACCTGCCCAAAATAGCAGATTGACAGATTTCAAAGATATACTCACATCACTTGTGGAGACTGCTCCTGTATCCACAGAACTTCCTGTACCGCGTAGTTTCTAGGAAAAGAAAAAATAAAAGTTTAAAATCAGAGTTGTTCTTCACCCTTAAGGAACAGTTATTACCAAGTTTCTCTCCGTTTCCAATCTTTCTGGTCATAAAAAAAAGATTTAGAATCTATTAGATATTTTTCCTGCTTAATATATTATCATAACATATTGTATTTATTTCCCATACACACTTCATGTCTAGAAGAATGTGCATGGAGCTGATCTGGTATATCAACATTTAATTTTTAATTGCCTGTGGAATTACTCAAGACGTTTATTTATCTTAAAATTGGCAAACTAAACTCTTGCATCTTTCTGCAGGAAATTCCAAATTTAAGGTTCTCCTTCCAGAGGGAAAAAATAAAACTCCTTTTTAATAAGCTCAGTTTAGAGAACTATGAAAAATGTGCTAAATCTATTGAATGTTTCTCCCTTGTCCAGAATCCACTTCTCCTACAGCACTAAGAATGAGTGACAAATAACTGTATTTTAAAGGAAAAATGTCCAAAAATTAATACAAAGGAGAATGATTCATCTTTGAAGGAAAAGCCAGAATTAAGTGGTTCATAGTGAGCTAATACCATAAAAACACTGGCCAAACAAGTCAGAATTTATTCAGTTCCAGGTCACAAGACTAAAAGTAAATGCTTTGCGCTACAGTAAACGGGGAAAAGGTTTTGATATTCAATGTCTGCTGCCACGTGATTTTTCTTCCTAGCAAAAGCTCTGATAACCAAAACAATAGAGGCAAGACAAAAAAACCCTCATCTCATATGTTCTCAGTGTCCAAAAGAACAGACAGTGTTAACTAACAGAAAAGGCAAAAAGCTTTATTATTAATTTACATTTCAAGGACTATAGTAAAAAATTTAAAATACTAAGTTAAAAACTAAGCGCTTGAATAAAGAATATTTAGCTTTAAAAATGACAGAGTAAAATTTCATTTAAAAAAACAACCAAAAATATACCTCTTGTTTGCACATTTATTTATACATTCATATTCTTGAAAAAAGTTTCCAAAGTCACTGTAAAGTTTAAACAAAAGCAGCTTTTTACCTGTGAACTAAGCTGAGTTTTGATCCAGTTGAAATAGTAATTCAAGTCACTACCTTCCATAAGCTCCCTCCCCCAAGCAGCCAGTTTGGCAATAATTCTTGCTGCCTGAAAAAGAATGCAATAAACAGATTTTTCAAATAAACAGCAATTTCAGAATTTGGTGAGAAGTCTTGTAAACTATGGAAACCAAGTTTAGATAAAAGATGGTCCCTTACAGAAATCTACCTGTTTTCTATGTAGGGGACTCTTCGTGCCCAGTAATTTTGTTTCTTTTCAGCTTTCTGCCACTTCCACTTCCAGTAACTGGTTTATTTTCACAATGTTATCAGTTACCTGTAGCTGTTGAAGTTCACAAGGCAACAATAAAAAACTCAGAAGGAGATGGAGGGAAGCTATCGATGGGCTACTGCTTTAGGACATCATTACAGTCAGAAATCAACCAAAAGGAAGACACTTGATGGCCCAACACATGCAGGCTTGATTTAAGCAACTATGGCATATGCCAATACAAATGATAACACAGTATTTTTTGTACTTAAAACTGAAGGAAGACATCTTCAAGAAGAGAAAGGTTTCAAGCCCAGAAAAAGGAGAGCAGAAAAGCAAAATGGAAGGTAGAATTTAAGAATGAAGGTGGGGGGTAAAAACATGGTCAGGTTAAGAATTTTCACAATGCCAATGGCCCAAGAACACTTAAGTAAGAGTGTATTTCTATGTCTGTCTTTCCACATTATATTTGAAGTAAATTGATGTTGCAGCCTGCAGCTTATTTGCAAAAGCATTTGAAGCCAGCTTGTATATAAAGAGGCAGTGTAACCAGGAAATTACTGAAGTGGGGGTTCATTTGTGTGCACACAGTTCCACGATGCAGTGAGGACACTGTTCCAGCCACCTTTCCACCTTACTGCATTCACATGTGCAGCACCACCACCACTGATTTCTAGAGGGATTACAAATGTGAGTCTGGAACAACAATCTCTACACTAAAATGTGTCAAATCCCCTTCTGAATGCAATTAAATAACCCTATGAAATCCCTCCAGCATTAAAACACAAGATATTAGCTCTCTAGTCAACTGTGCTTCTGAGTTAAAACTGCTACCTGGCCCCTGAATGAGAGACCATTTATGCAGAATTTGAGCCTACGGAGGATAAGTATTTTTATCTGTCTAGGCAGATGTAATGATGTGGCATCCAAACTCTTCCAGTGTGTATAGCAAGGAGAAAAATAAAATAAACCCAACAAAAATACACAATCCTAAAACCTGGGTTTGAAAACATTCATGTGCTTTTAAAAAACATGCACAGTACTAAAAGATATAGTAAGGCAGCAAACTTAGTGGATCCACTTAAAGTGGATTCACTTCTCATGAGGTTTTCTGTGACTTGTTAAATAACTTGCATATTTTTAGAGCATCTGAAGAAAACAATATCTGAATAACACAAATCTGAGTAGAGAAATGCTGACCACCAAAATTTCTGTACCATACATTTTAAAGTCACCATTCCAGGGAGACTAATATTTTGCACTGCAAGGGTCTAAAAGTTATGCTTTACCTGCATATTTGGGCAGTCAGTATTGCCCAACTGCTCAAACTGCAGTTTTGCAGGATGAGTCTTCAGTAGCATTACCACCAAAAAAAACCCACAAATCAAATCACATTGATGAAAAAAAACCCAGCCACCTCCTCTCCCAGCTACACCAAGAAACAAGATTCACATACATGCAGTCAACCAATTAGATTAAATAAATAAATAAATAAAGCCTGACATTTTTATTGAGAACATGCCACCTCACTGTTCAAGCTGCAGTACAGCCTCAGACACAGTTGCACTGGCCACACCCCATGGCAAACACCATGGCTTGCCCAGTGTCCTGGAATCCTTGCACCAGTTCTACCACCACAGCCTAATGCAGGCCAGGCATTGTGGGTTTAGAGTTTGAGCCTCTGATATCATGCCAGCACCAATATGTGCAGTGAAGAAAAATCCACAGCTGTGTAGTTTTCTCTTCCTCAAGCCATAATGTGAGTTTCACCGCTGGAAACTGTGGTCTCCACTAGGAATTCACAGTAATACAACCATATTTTTGCCCCACAAGAAAAAAAAACCTGCCAAGGTGAAATGGTCGGTTCTCACCACTGAAGACAGAAGAATATTAAGATCCCAGAAAAGTTACTCCTTATACAGGAGCAGCAACAGTAGTCAAAGCATAGCATAGCAGAAACCATACACTGCACACGGGTGTGCTGGGTCTGGCTGGGATGGACTTAATTTTCTTCACAGCAGTCCGTAAGATGCTGTGGTTTAGACTGGTGTCCAAAACAGTGCTGGTACCACATCAATGTTTTAGCTGCTGCTAAGCAGCACTTGCATAACATCAAGCACTTCTATGTTTCTCACTCTACACTTTCAGTGAGTCAGCTGGTAATCTGAGCATAAGAGAAAATAAGGTTCCTCAAGGTAAAGATACTTCCCTTGCACAAGATGCAAACCTAAACTCTAATATTTGTACAGCGTTGACCGGCAGTTGTGATAAAAGTTTTTCAGGTATGCTTTACTGTACTTATTAATTCTAAAATCCCTGCTTTTCTGAATTTTTAAAATCTGCCCTAATCTCCCAGAAATAAACCACTGTCAATAAACAATATAACTTTGCTTTTTAAAATGTGGTTAGGTAAAACTTATATTAAGTCTAGACTGAAAGAGGAAAACTTTCCAGTCTAGGCAGAAGTTTAGCTTCAAATTCCAAAATCTCCCAAAGGAAAACAGAATAGAATTTTTCTCCACCATCTTCAGAGAGAGATTCATTTAAAACTTACCATATGCACAGTGAAGAGATCTTGTCGATTCAACATCGGCAGAAAATAGGACCACGCAGTGTTTTTGCCACGTTTTGCATAATCAAAGAAGATGCAAACACGCTGATGATTTTCCTGTAAAAATTCCAAGAGGGGAAAAGATGACAGACTTGTAAAACATTCGACACAAAGCAGTTATTTGCTCCTCATTATGTTGGCATAGATTATCAGAGCGTATCCTGGCTTGTAAGAGCCCATGGAAATTTTTCAGTTAGACAATTACTTATGGATACAGTTCACTTCAGCACTCCAACATCAAGGTTGGAGATTTGGGGTGCAGGAAACACACCTTGAAGCCGTAGTTGTATCCCAGTATTCCAACACCTGCTTGAGCATATTCTTTGGAGCATGCAAGTGGAGTAAGGTAAATGAGAAACAAGCTAAATACTATCATTTTTTAAGAGGAATACTACTCTTCATCCAATCAATTATGCTTGATTAAAGTCCATACGAAGTTTTCAACATATTTCTACCTCCACACAAGAGCTTGTTGTTCAACTTCTGCTACCAGTGAAACCTTGGGGGTGTAAATTAGCCTTTCCATTCCTCTCATCTTCTCTCCCAGATGAGGCTGCAACTGATTCAGCAGTTATCTCAGGCAACCTGCGTATCTACAAGAGGACACAGTCACCAGAGGTCTGTTCTCCAGGGTTCCTACACTGAGCCACAAGAGACCACAACTACCTAAGCCTGGGCACTGGGGACAGCCTCTTTAAGTATTTCCCTTAATAATCACTATGCAGAGCAGCTACTACAGTTCTCCTTATGGCAGGCCACAGAACAGGCCATACAATCACAAAGGAGAAAGAAAAGCTCTGCTGTTTCCTAATAGCCTAGAATATATACAGTATCCCAAGAAAATCTCACACTGGAATTCTTGCTTTTCCTCAAGCATTTCCATATGCTTTCCAGCCTGATGGATTAGAAGCTTTCCTTCTGAAGAGATGTCTCTCCATTGAAGCCAAACTACTATGCCCAAGTACACAACTCCTATCAATGAAGGCAAATGAGAAACTCACGAAAGGGCAGTATCTCAGTCTCCACTATCCAGATATTTTAATTTTCAAACTCCCCTAGCTAGAAAGGCTTTCCTCCATCAATTCTGCACCTTATTATTAACTCTAGAGACCAAGAAGCAGCTAGGCAAGCCTCCTTGTTGCAATATGATCCATTAAGCGTAAGATCACCTGAATGTATCCATGATCCAAACAGTGGCATCTTACTAAGCTTTAGAGGTTCAACCAACCCCTCCATTAAGTAAGTCTTTACCTCAAAACACAAGTTTTCTCACTTTAACTCTTTCCATTCTCTTCCCCATCCCACTGCTGGATGAGTGAGCGAGGGGCTGTGTGGCACTTAGCTGCCAGCTAGGGTAAAACCACAACAGTACTGTACCACATGGGCTGCAAATTGCTGCCCTGATCACTGACTGGGGAAGCTCAAATGCCACCAGTTATCTGCCAGTTATAACCCTTACAGCAATCCAGTTTTACACATGGCATGTGTAAAAAGCACCCAGAAATGTTCTCAAAATTTGTTGTTCAAACCATGAAATAAAAAAGTAAGATCTCAGGAACAAAGAGCCTTTGGTGGAGAGCTTTTACTCTGTGAGAGCTTGTTTGATGAGAAATGGCAGTTCGATCAAATAAATCACTGTTAGCATCTGCTTGTGCTAAACAGTTTAGCTAAAAAAGATCAAAACTTACCAGATCAATGAGTTCAGTTTACAACATAACTAAGGAGGAGACAGACAAGTCTGGAAGTAGAAATGCTGAAATAACTTCAACACACTGTCAGCCAGAAGACTTGTCTGGTTTGCTGTTAAGGTGCAGGATCAAAACAGAAGGGAAGGAGTGGAAAACTCCCCGCAGCCCTGGAATATGTAGTGTTGTACCTTGCTAGGAAGCTACTGACTACACTGATAAAAAAATCCTGAAGTTCTCACATCAACAGTTGAATAATTTAGCAGCTGTAATTTCTGAAGAAGCATAATGAAGTTCACTCAGGTGGAACTGGCACCTGCACCAACTACAGTGTAGGGTCTTAAAGCTTTCATAAGTAACAGACTGTGCAGTGTGATGAAGTCACTAATCCAAAGAAATTGTTCCAAGAATTTACAGATGAAGAGAATAAGAAATGTTTTCTCAAAGATGGCAGTATGCTAACACTCTCCACTTTCAGAAGGATGCAGAATAGCAATAATCTTATACGTTAAACACCACACTAATTTCACATTTGCCAGGACTCAAAAGAAATCTTTCTTAAAAAGATCATCAAATCAGTAAGTGGAACTGCTGGAACAATCCTAGACACCCAAAGAGGCTTTTGGTGAGCTCAAAATACAGTTGACATAGTTTTTACCACCTCACAAGAAAAGCACAGATAGATAACAGAAGAACTACAGTCAGCCATTATCAGACAGAAGCTGGATACTGCTACCTGTGATAGTTTCTACAAGTTTCAGCTATCAAAAGCCGCTTCAAATGTTATTTGTTCATCTCATGAAACTGCAGCAAACATACTATCTCAAGGCAAATTTTACTCAGTGTCATTAGCACCATGATAGGCCACGTCCTTGAACAATTTCTTGCTTAAATCTTTGAATGTACTGAATTAAGATGAGTCAGGCAAAGACCCAAACTTCATATCCACTACAGGAAAAATGGGGCAAGACTATTTACATGAGCATATATTGACAGGACAAGGGAGAATGGCTTCAGACTGGGTGTAGGTTTAGATATTAGGAAAAGACTGTGAGGCACTAGAACAGGTTGCACAGGGAAGCTGGGGATGCCCCATCCCTGGAGGTCTTCAGGAACAGGTCAGATGGGGGTTTGAGCAACCTGGCCCAGCTGAAAGCGTCCCTGCCCCCGGCAGGAGGGCTGGATCCAGATGACCTTCAAGGTCCCCTTCCAACCCAAACCACTCTACGATTCTGTGATACTGTGGGTTCTTGTGCCCAGGCAGCCTGCAGAGACCCTGCCCTACCCTCACAGTCACACCATTATTGGCCAATATGCTGCTTTCTGACAAAAATCGTACACCTTGAAAATGTGCAACCAGGGGTCCATGGGCACCACTGGCAGTATGTTTCACCCCCTGAACATGATCTACACAAAACAGAAGTCCTGTTTTAGCCTTGCTAAGTGGAGATGTCACAGGCTAGGAAACTCTGACATAATACCATGTGGATGCCTGCACACAAGCCCTCTATGCCAACAGCAAGACATCCCTGAATAATGCAATCACACACAGTATTGCAAAAGTCTGTGCAGCCTTTCGGATACTGAAGCAGAATTTCTAAAGTGAAAAAGGCATTCAATTCCAAACAAAAGCAAATATGTTGTGTGTACCAACATCTCGATTCTCCTGTATCACTATAAAGCTGGGAAAACTTAAAGCCATTATGTTTAACATTAAGAATTCCATATATGCCACTTTTGGGGCAGGGTAAGGCCCAAAATACAGCCACGTCAAAGTCAAGAAAAAACATTAATCTAGCATTCCTTTATGACAGAAACAATACAGCAAATAAGAAATTAATCAAAACTACTTTCTGTGACTACTTAGAACTATTCCATTTGTTCAGGAGTGGGCCAGTGAAAGCATTACCTGTGGGGTATTAACTTCACAGCACAGGAGATAATATCAGCTATCATATACCATAGCTGCAGACTATGTGCTAATGCCAAAGCACATTAGCAAAATAAGACCTACGAACACTCACAAGAAGTTCTGAAAAAAGGCAAGTGAAATGATGACTTCTCTGGCCACTGAGAGACAGAAAGCAAGACCCATTCCTCACAAAAGTAGCCATAATAAACAGAGTTCTCACACACCGCACCAAAGTTTGTCATTCAATGTGTAAACCAAAATAAGGTATTCCCAACTCAGTGTTCTAATCAAGGAATGACACTAAGGCCCATTTTTGTCTTCTCTGCTTCTGTTTGTGTCACACTTGAAGAAAAGTAAAGCTAAAAGAGAAAACATGACCAAGCTACAAATGAATAAACTGCTGCCACCACCACTAGCTATTATCCTATTATCCTAAATGTCAGGGCACTAAGAGCTCTAATGTGCAGACAGGTGCCTGAAAGAACACCATGGTCCCCATGTTATACAAACTGTGAAGAGGTTCACGCTTTTTAACTTGCCTGTTGAAATACTGAATACTCAGAGCTGGAATTAGAACTCACATGGTTCACCTCCTAGGGCAATACCCTAAATCAATAGCACTAGACACATTTCACTGTAACCTTGTATCAAATATAACATAAAACAAGGGATGAGAAACTACTGAACATAGATAATTTTTGTGAGTACTAGGAAAAAGCCTCACACACAACTCAACCCATCTTGTTACATCACTCCAAATGCCTTCTCTTAGCCTACTTCAGAGCAAAGAAACGTAAAAGCAGGATTATTGGATTGAGTAAAGCCTCTTCTTGAGTTGTCCCAATCAGCTGGGCAGTCCCGAGACCAAGCTGAATAGCCTACTCTTAGAAGTCACTGTTGTCCATAGCTACAAAGAGCTGTATATTACATTGAATTAAAAGTTCCTGGTTTATAGTTAAACCATGCAGAATTTCAGCACATGTTGTCCTAAACAACCTAACTTATGCTGGAAACCTGAAGCTGCAGAAACTACACCTTTTTGCTGCAAATTAACACCTTGGTAAGAAACGCATCAACAACTTCAAGTGAGAAGTCACATCCTCCCTACACCACAGGAAAGGACTGAGGTCACACATCACAGAATCTTAGAATTGTTTGGGTTGGGAAAGACCTTCAAGATCACCAAATCCAACCATTAATATAACACTGACAAGCCTACCACAACATAAGCCAATATGGCAAATGTAAAAAGTATTTACAAAAAAATTCTGCAAATTAAGCTCACATAAAATGAAACCACTACGCAACACTAGCCTTAAAATCCAAGTTTTGCATTAAACAGAGTTGAGAACCAACAACTATAAAAGTTTGTTTTATTTCCAGAATTTGAACATATTACAAGACTAAGTTACCCTTACAACTTTAGGTCTAACATTTAATCTCTGAAGACAAGATCTGAAAACTTAATAGAATATTTTTAACACAGTATAACAAACACCTGAAGATACATGAATTACACCAAGGAAACATCCAAACACGCATTTAAAGACTTAAAAATAATGCAGATTATTGACCTACTTGCAGCATATCATCAACCATAGTCAGAATGTACTGAACAGTCTGTTCCTTGGAGATATGAGTCATCAAGTTTATAAATGTTTTAGCACACTAGAAAAATAAGAGAGACATTAAAATTAATATTAGCAATTGTCTTCATTCCTTTTGTTAATATAAAACAGGACCTTATTAATTCACAGTTAAGTCTTAGAAAAGCATTGAGCATCCCAACATCTTACTCAATTGCAGTAAGAGATGAATACATTTGACATTATCTCACAAAGAAAATTTTCTGTTATTGGTGGTTACCCTTTACAAATTGTTTTATGGCTTTCAAATTAAATAAGTACTTGCTAGTGAAAGACATCAACGTGCTTTGTTGAAAGTCAGATTAGAAAAGTCTCAGCATCCACTTTTTTATGGTAGTGCGAAGATCAAGTAAATTGACAGAACAGCAACTAAATGAGACATAGTATATAAAAAGTTTCAGCAACTTGAATGGGAGCAAGGAAGACAGGTAATTCCTCTGTTCACTCACTATATATCTTGGAGAGAAATCTTTGTTCATCTTTGAAGAATGTTACAATTTCAGCAACAGGCTGAAACCACATTCCACTAAAATGGAGAGAAAATGGAACTCTGAACTGCTACATCGTAATTATATAGTGACATAAAAGGTACACCACATCTGTTTTTGTTACTTCGCAAACTATGATCCATTACATAACAGTAACACATTACAATTTGGAAAGAAAAGAAATACAAAACCAAAACAAACAGCCTAAAATTAAAGTAGAAAAAATGATTAGAAAATTTTCTGTGTTGAATGCATCTACTCTTAACCTTCCTCCCTGCCTCTCCCAATCCTCGTGATGTCTGACATTCTGTGCTAGAACCTCAGGCTGAGATTCTACTGATTCAAATACTATTAAAACGTATTTGGGCATCCTGCCTGGAGTCCGTAAGAGCAAAGGGCTGATTCAGTCCTGAATCAGCTCTGTCCAATGCAGAGGTCTTGTATGTTACCATGCCTAAAATGACACAAGACACCCATGTTTAACTGCATCCACCTTAACAGTCAGTGGACTCTATGCTGTAACTAAATGAGAATAGCTTAGCTAACTAAGCAGCAATCTTACTGGTAGCAGCTATCATCAATAAACTATGAAGAAAAAGGCTCAAAACCCAGAAGTGACTCAAGTACAAGTGTGCATGACTAAGTAAACTGGGATGAGGAAAGACTTGAGCTAGCTTGTCCCACAACACAGTCAAAGTCAGATGACATTTAAAAATTATTTAGTAGGTTTTAAAAATAACAAAATAACATCCAAGCTATATCTAAGGAAAAATAAAAGAATCACGATAGCAAGCTTTATACTTGTTCCATAACATCTTAACTGTATACAGCCAACAATAAAATAAGAGTTGGTATGAAAATTTCTTCCTCCCAAAAGAGACTTCAATAAAAGGAAATTACTTGATTGCCTTCTGTTTGCAACAACTCCTGTTTTTCTTCTGGATTTCTTTTCTGCTCAAATCTTTGAATAAATTCACAGTCTTCACCTGAAATCATCTGACCTCTGAAAAACAAAACATAAAACCATAAGTAACATGAATAGTAAGTTGGAAATATGTGTACTGGGTTAGCACAGCACAGTTCTGTCAGTGAGGAGCAGCTTGAGTGGCTCCTATGAGAAGATACCAGAAGTGGCCCCCATGTCAGATAGACCCAGTTCCAACCAGCTCCAGGATGGACCCACCACTGGCCAAACCTGAACCACTCAGTAATGACAGCAGCACCTCTGTGATAACATATTTAAGGAGTAAAAACTGCTGTACAAAGCAGCCATGAGACAGGACTGAGAATATATGGAAGAAACAACTCTGCAGACTGCTGGATCAGTGCACAAGGAGGGAAAAGGAGGTGATTCATGCGGCAGAGCACAGATTCCCCTGCGGCCTGTGGTGAAGACCAAGGTGAGGCAGCTGTCCCCCTGCAGCCAATGGAGGTCCATGGTAGAGCAGAGATCCACCTGCAGTCCACGGAGGACCCCCACGGAGGACCCCCACGCTGGAGCAGGCAGATGTGCCTTCCAGGAAACCTGCATGGACTGCAGTTTTCTTGCAGGAGCTGTGACCTCAAGGGCAATGGATGCTAGAGCAGTCCATCCCTGAAAGGGAATGCAATCTGCAGAAAGGATCCATGCTGGATGAGTTTGTGAATGACCACACCCCACGGGTGGGACACCTCACGATGGTGCAGGGGAAGAGTGTGAGAAGGAAGGAGCAGCAGAGACTGAGTCTCTGAGCAGCAGAGAGTGAACTGACCACAGTCTCCACACCCCATTCCCCTACACCACTCAAAGCAAGGAGGCAGAGAAGTTGGAGTGAAGTTGAACCTGGGAAGAAGGGAAGGGATGGGAGGTGGTTTTTAGATTTTTTCCTATTTTTCATTAACCTACTCCATTTAATCAGCAGTAAATTAATGTAATTTCACCAAGTAGAGCCTGTTTTGCCCATGATGGTCAGTGATCTCCCCGTCCTTAAACCTCAACCCCAGAGCTTTTTGACATATTTTTTCATGGAGCAGAGTGTCCTATCCTGATGGGCAATGGGTGACCAGTTGTCCTGGGGTGACATTATGAAACCACTTTATTCCTCACCTGCCTGCTTAATGCCCACTGCTGCTGTACCTTTCAGACAGACCCGAGGGGTGGGGCCTGAGCTGGGGTCGGTTTAACCGAACCGCACGTGCAAGGCAGTGATAAAAGCGGCTCAGCCCAACGGCCAAGGGGGTCAATGGCTCTCGGAGAGGCTGCAGGTGGGCGGCTCTCAACCGAGACTTCGTGAGGGGACAGCTCTCCATCCCGTCCTAGTTTGAAAGAGGGTTTGTTTGTTTTTCCTTTCCCTCCCCCGGCCTCCCTCCCCTCCTTCCCATCTCTCCAGCCCGGGGCGCCTGTGGGGTGGCCCCAGCGGTCCGAGCTGCGAGGAACGCCATGCCCATGAGTGAGGAGGCAAAGTCACCAAGATCCACCAGCTCTGCTCACTGTGCCATTGGCTCCTTGCAGGCACCCTTTTTGCATTTTGTTCTCTTTGTTTCTCCCACTTTCATTTTGTGTTAATAGATAGGTTTTTTTCCATGTTAATAAATAGTCACCTTTTTTTTATCTCCACTTTCATTTGCTGTTGTTAATTTGCTTCATTGGCGGAGGGAAGAGGGGAAGCCCTTTCCCCTCAGGAGGAGGTGCTCATCCCTGAGCGTTTCCTCCTGAACACCTCTGTCTCCCAAACCAAGACACCAGTCAATGCCAATCCACCATTCAAACCTTTTTTACAAACCTTTTTTTCTTCATCTTGAGCTATCATAGAATCATAAAATGGTTTGGAAGCAACCTTGAAGATCATCTGGCTGCAACTCCTCTGCCATGGGCAGGGATGTCACTTACAAGATCAGATTGCTTACAGCCCAATCCAACCTGGCCTTGAACACTTCCAAGGATAAAGCTGCCACAACTGTCTGGGCAACCTGTACCACTGCCTCGCCAACCTTAGAGTAAAGAATTTCTTCTTAACATCTTATCTAAACCTGCCCTGTTTCAGTTTAAAACCATTGCCCTTTGTTCTGTCACCATCTGCCCATGCAAAAAGTCTCTCTCCCTCCTTTTCATAAGCCCGGTTAAGTTACTGGAAGGTCTCCCCAAAGCCTTCTTTTCTCCAGGCTGAATAACCCCAGCTCCCTCAGCCTGTTTTTGTAAGAGAGGTGCTCCAGCCCTCTGACCATCTTTGTGGCCCCCCTCTCAACCTGCTCCAACAGGTCCATGTCTTTTTGTGCTGAGGACCCCAGACCTGAATGCAGCATTTCAGATAGGATCTTGTGAGGGCAGAGCAGAGGGGATACAGTATCCATCATATCACTTTACCACTGCTGTATCCCACAATGAATGTAAAGTGCTCCTTTCTGCAAAGGGTCTCATGTAAAAGAATTTAAAACTAATGGGGGAATAATCTCTCAAAAGTCTTCCCCTATGCATCGCCTCTGAACAACATTCTCTAAATAATTTTTAAACTTCCAGGGGGTGATTGCAATGTCAGTGTAAGAACTGAAATATACACAGCTAGCATGTTATGCCAAAATTATAATACATAACATGAATAACAGTCCGATCCAAGCAAGAAATAAGTGCTGAAAAACAAAATTAATTCTTACTTTACATTTGCCATAAGCACCGAAGAAAATTGTAAGGAGAACAGAGCTCATAGTTCCTAATTTATTTTTAGCTTTCACTAATTACATTTTGATTTTTTCCTGGTAGTTTTAGAACTGATATGCATGCAAGTTCATCCAAACACATAGCAAGGGGGTTTGATATAGAGAACTGCTGTGGACACCTATAAGCTAACAGATGTCTACTTAATCTTCTCTTCAACTTAATATTCAAGTGGTTATTGCCATCATCAGTGCTATTTCAGAAAGCTGTTGACTCAGCTGAAGAGTCAGACAGACTTGCAGAAGACTAGTGGAGTTTTGTTATAATACAAAACTTCACATCACAAGAAATAAAAAACTTGTCAAAATAGTAGTCAGGTACGAAAAGTAATTTTTTCAGGTAAGAAAAGCAGTTTTAATCAAGTAGTCCTAAAATATCCAAGATTTTAATAGGTGACTAGCTTTACTAGGTAATACCAGGAGGGTTTCAGGAAAGAAGAAAATCATGTACATCATCATCAATACAAAAGTCATAGGGAGTGAAAGCATTAGACATTCCTGCTTCAGTTGTTTCCAAGACTCATCTCCTCTTAACATTTCCACTGAATGAAACGCCTCTCCCACTTTGCAAAGCTATGTAGCACAGACTTTTCACCCATCTTTTCCATATTCAAGGTCAGTTTTCAGATGTTCCACAACTAGAGGTTACATTAAAATCATTGTAAATTTCACAGGAAGTGCTCACTTATTTTTTTCAACTGGCTCACCTGGATTCTTGAAGTACAGAAATAAGACCTACAATGTGTTCCCATCTTTCCTCTTACTTTATGTCTTGAGTATGGCCACATCACAGAGCCATCTTTTACCTATTTAGTATTCAAGCAAAGAACATAAGTAGTCCAGTGCCATGTGTGCTACTCCTGTACTCCAGCTGCTTTGTTGGAGATATCCTCATATGCATTGCGGAAAGGAATTCAAGATTTACTAGATGGAAGATTCATAAAGCCAGTGGTAGGTAGTCCTTGCCCAGGTTCTACTAAAACTTAACTAATTATACATTAATTAGATGTGATTAGCCAACCATGACCATGCTGCTACCATGCCTTTTAGACTGACCTGTGTTCTTTCTTGCCTATTAAGGATGAATTTCAATAGTTATGGAAAGATGTAGACAATTCATCTGCCACAAATACTGGATTTAAAGACCCATAACTAGAAGCCTCTTTTGCTTCAAATAATGCTGACCAAGCCAGGGACTCATGGATCATACTGATACAAAATTAACCAGATAAGCTGCACGTTTATAAGAATATTGCCATTTACAAAACACTTCAAAGATGACATAAGATGAACCCTTAATTTTCAGCTTTGATGTTGGAGAAACTCTCAGCCCATGAAGAGAGAGGCTTCTTTACAGTCAGGCTATTAGAAGAGGTCTGCCAACTGCAAACGAAAAAAGGTTTCAAGCTTTTGCTTTTATCCTACCTTAGGCCACAGGAAAAAAAGAAAAAAGATATGGGGATTGATATTGCCATGAGAAAAAAAAAGACATTAAGGTTTACTCTTTATTGCTTTATTAGCACCATTCAAAAAGACATCTTCCAACTCATACAAAACATTACAAGGGATCTGACAGCTTTTTAAACAAGCTGTTAATATTTTATCAAGGAACTCATACATCTGATTAATAGTTTTAGTAATTTCAAATGTACCTATTTCCATTCATGTAATTTTAAAACTGAAATAACTGATTATACAGTAAACCTTAACAACCAGTGGCAAGGGGGGGAAAAACCAACTAGAAAACACGAGAAAGTGCAGAACAATCTCAGACAGCTGATACTGTGTCCCATTATGCTATTATACATTTTCCTCATCCCCTCTTCAAAGCAACAAAAATTTCCCAGCACCTTTTAGCAAACAAGTAACCAAAGCCTCCCACCATCCCTCTTCCTAGCAGCCATTTATTTTTTTATTTTCCAGGATGTGTCTACAGCCTTTTGCCAAAACAGAGAAGTCACTTTGAGCTCCGGCTGGGATAGTTAATATTCTTCCCAGTAGCTGGTACAGCTCTGTGTTCTAGATCTAGTATGAGTCCTTTATTTTCATTGTATTTTTAATTATTTTTTTCCCCTTCCTTTCTGTCCTATTAAAGTCTCTTTATGTCAACATATGAATTTTCAGGGTTTTTTTTCTCCTGTCTGAGCATATCAGGTTTAGGCCAGGAACCCTGTAAGCACCTTTCAAAGCTCTTTGACTGAGATACCAAGACCTGTCTTTGAATGTACTTGCTACAGGAGACAAAACTGAAACTCTAAGACTTAGAAAGCTTGAGTTTGTGGGACCACCATTTTAAAATCCTCCTGATCTCTCAATATGACTCAGAAGCTTGTGATTCCTTCTTTTAATTATGCATTTCCTCCAGCAGCTCTTGTTCCTTTTTTTTTGTTTGAATGATTTAACAAAAGACACTATGGAGGTTAGGGTACTTTTCTTCAATTTTTATATTTTTGGGGTTTCTTTGTTGTTGTTGCCACTTTTGAGGGGTTTAATATACAAAGAAACCTGACTACATGTGCAGCAAAAATGAAGCCATCATGTCAAGGCATAATTTCTTTTATCCAGCTATCTACAGTACTTTGCATGTACCTAGAAACCCTAAATTTATCCAATTGCTCAACAGTCTTAACATTACAAAATGAAAACAGTAAAACAGACTGAATGTACTCTACAAGATTCGACCAGATTTGAAAAAAACCAAACTAAAAAAAAAAACCAAACCAAAAACAAAACCAAACCAAACCAAAAAAAAAAAAAAAAAAAAAAAAAAAAACCACAAAAAAACCCACAATACAAATTAGGAAATATCTATATTTCCTCTAAGACAAGACTGACTTTTAAAGTCTGAGATATTTAACGTGCTTTAGAAGGTTCTTCCACCCCCATGAAAATAGAATCGATATTTTAGCATCAGAACTCACAAACATGCATGTGAAGTATTTGAAAACAAGTGAGACGCTACGTACAAATTAACCACCAGGTATCTCACCTGATTGAATACAAAGTATTGTCAAATGCTGTGTATCTAGAAAACCTACAATGCAGTAAGATGCAAGTTAAACTCTTAACAAGTTCATTTTTGCAGAGAACTCATTTACTACCCTAAGAAAGCAAACCCAGACCTGCTTCAAGCAAGCCAACACACCCTCCCCTGGCATTCGGACACCCTGAGGCAAATGCTGAGAGCACCCACACAGTGCACAACAGCGACTGCATTTCCAGCTCACAGAGGGCACTGACACCTCTAAACTGCTGCAGGTCTCAAGATCCAAAGCCAGAAAAGTCCATACAGAACTAATGGCCTCAATCACATTTAGTTTCCAGAGCACAGGCAGACCTACACATCACCTTCCACTGTTGAAAGCTTTATTACTTTGTCCTCCCTCCAACACAAACCCCAGCTGGAATTCAACACAAAGAAAGGGTAAATTTTAGCACCAGAAAGCAAATTATCTTTTTCCACAGCCTAATTTTGTAAGGAGCAGGGAACACACTGGCAAACTGGTAATACATACAATTGTCATATCTAAGTACTTCACTTTTGTGCCAACAGTATACAGAAAAAACATCAAAAGTCAGCAGTTGTGTGTCAGTGTAGTTTGATATTTAGTTTACAGTTACAACCTTCAGAGGTGGGATAAACACTCTGTCAGTTACTCTTTAGCTTGAACTGACTCTACAAGAAAGGTCAGGCTACTGAAGTCTGACCAAATCCTAGTAAGCCATTTTACTTTTGCACTGAAGAACAGAGAGCAGAAAAGATCTTCAGAATGTCCTTCTGTGTGACCCAAACTCCAATGCTGCTGCAAGTGATGCAATCTTTAAAGCATCATTACACACATACAACTGCCACAATCAGAGGGGAAAAAATACCATCAGGATTTCTTGTGAAGTTCTTTGACTTCAGCTTCGTAAGTACTATCTATAGCTTCTTCAACTATATAAATACTATCTCCAGTTTAAGAAGCACAAATTATGTCACACCTGAGTTGTTGTGCTAACTTAGGGAAAATAAAAATATTTCCTCTAATTTAAAAACATCTGATGACTTGAAGTAATGCCTTCATATATTTATATGCAAGTTTACCACAATAAGTGCACAGACTGTCAGAACAAGGAGCTCAAGGACAATTCCTTCCAAGCACCCCGTTTTCCTTCTGCTCTACAAACCAGACCAAACCAAACCATTCTGACCCGCCTCTAACAGATGCATCCAAGAAAGTAGTTTCCACTAATATAATAATGTGCTTCATTCCAGAAATGAATCAATATAGCTGCACTGACTGACGTTCCAAGAAATCCGTTAAAGCTCAGCCTCAAAGACACCATCACATCCAAACCTGTCCATTTGTAAAAAGGACATGTCCAAAAGGAGATAAGATTTTATTTCCTTTGGAAGCACCGAAAGTTCTGCTGATGTTTTTCAGTAACTAATTATTAGGAAACTCCTCAGCCAAAGAACTAGTTATCTTCAAGATGCTCCACAATCCCTCTGGCACCATTTAAGTCAATCCTTGGAGCCAACTTAGCCAGACAGCGAGGCTGTTATCAGTAAATACAAGACACAAAAATTATACTTAGTTCAGAGCAATAATAAAGAGGATGCACTGTTATTGACATACAAAGGACACCAAGCATCAAAAAGTCTTGCTCCTCCTCTCATAGGATCACAATAACCAGATGCACTACAATAGCCTCCAAAACCTGGCTAATTCAAAAAGAGGAAATAACTAGTATATTCTTCTTTCATAGATTCCAAAACAAAACAAATTTTACAGGTAAAATCTCAAAAAGAACCCTGCATTCTGGTCAAAAGAAGTTATATAAAAACTTGCTGCCAGATTTACAAGCAAAACTCCCTGGTTCTTATACTGCACCAGAGAAAGAGAATCCCAAGAATTAATAAAAACTATTAACAGCAGACCACATAGTCAAACAATTACTACATAAATTCAACTCCTTGTCAAACAGAGCTATCCCCTATACCAACAGAAGTAAAAGACTTTTCTCATCAGCCCTACAGAACCACTGGAGAAGCAGTTAAACAGTCTCACATTCACTTTTGTGAACACTGGACACCTGTACTCCAACTTCCATCCCGAGTAACTGCAAACTAGCTCTTCATTGCCACTAGGACAGCACAGGAACAGCTGTCAAGTATCCTCAGGACACATTTCCTATCAGACAGATAAGAGGGCACACAGTAACAGCAAAAGCCAGTTAGATTGTTTGAGAAGTGCTTGGGAGCTGCCACTATCAAGTTACCACCCCAACCTTTCTCTTTTGCCTGCAAAGCCACTGAGTGCCACACTGTACGCTGACTAGTGACAGGCTGTTTCTTGTTCCCTTTAACTACCTCACCCATAAACCTTTTCCTTAGCTTGTCCCTATGTCCTCTTAGGACAGTATTTCTCTTGCTACTCCTAGTGCCACCATATCCATGCCAAAGGAAACTCTGAGCTTGCCTGAAACAGCAGCACAGCTCTCCCCAGACTGAAGTATTTGTTTCAGCCTGCTCCCCGATTTACTTGCTTCAGCTGTCCTCCGGTATTATTTTCTTTATATTTCTTTATATGTTCTTTATTTAACATACAGCTTACTTTCCTGGACCACCACTCCAGTTTTGCTAGTACAATTTGCATTCCCACAAAAAGCACTTCAGCAATAGATATACCATACCTACGAATAAGATAATTATTACCGTAAACTTCTCTTAATTCAGCAGCCATCCAATAAGGCTAAAACTGAGACTGGTGTTTGAATTACGAGGAAAAAAACTAGACAGTTTTACCACACGTTTGTGCAAACCTATACTATTTGCTATTGCAGCATTCAGTTGACAAAAGTAAGAGTTCCCCTTCTGGTAATAAGTCATAAGAAAATTTTCCACAGCCACTTCCATCGAACACAGACTTTTTCCAACTACTTCCATGTAGACAGAACATTCTTCACTGCAACCTAATGCTCCACTGTAGCCTAAAATCTCAAAGGTCTAACACTTAAGAGCGGAAAAGAATGTGAAAGGTTTTTACTTACTGGAGATATGACTGCCAGTTTACTTTGTTTGCCCGAACTTCAGCAGCTTTGGCAGCAATGATGTTTGTTGGGACAGCAGCATCTACAGCACCTCGGATATCCATCTTGACTGATAATTAAAATGTACCTAAAATGCAAGATTTGAGACCTCTTACTAAAGAGCAGAGTATTTGACCAACATTTTAAAGAAATAAAAAGAAAAATATGTTTCCAGGTATCCCATTTCTTAACACTGTACTAGGTAGTTCCTGAGAAACCTAAGTTTTATAAAGCATTTAAAACGTGGCTTACTGGAAACAAACAAAATAAGCCATACCTACACTTGTGAGTGTAGCCAATCACAAGTTTACTAAAATAAAAGACATAGACCATTACTAAATAACTCCCAGTCTTGTGAACCCTTAAACAATTAAATTAAGTTATTTGAACTAAGGTGGCTCTTCTGCAACATTCAATTAGCCCTACAGATAAGAGAAGCTGTCTTCTTTCCAAATCTTCTTTCCAGGGTTAAAATTCAGTGCATATCCTCCCCACCCCCACACATTAGCACTGATTTACTTCAGATATTTGTCTATGAGTATTTAGACATTAGAAACATGCAAACTACAACTTCAGGGAAAAAACCCATAAGTATATAAATTAAAATCATGCCACACAGACTACCAAGAAAATCAAGATCATTACTGTCAGAGAGCAAACTGAGAAATAAATATGAACAGAAGCTCTTTACCAGGATATACCACAGACAGTGACCTTCACTTCTTTCCCCTTCCTTTATGGTTTTAATCTCCACCTGACTTTGATGCCAAAACAAGAAGTGTGTTTGCAGAGCCTTCAGACCCAGCTAGAGCTGGAATTCCTTACAACCTAAACTGTACCCAGCCTCTCCACGCAGCCTATTTCTGGACTGTTCCGGCCCTCCTTACAGTACAAGCAAGAGCAAACTGGCACATTCAGGCCCATCCCTAGCAAGCACACCTCGCTTGTATGACTGAAGGAAAATACGGTTCTAACAAGAAAAAGAAATGGGGAACTATCCTGGGCAAACAGAGGAGGACAAATGTCCTCCCTTTGAAACCACTTCTATGAGCAGACACGCACACAGATGGCATCACCATGCCCTTCAATGACCAGTGAAGGTTTCCCGGCTTTTACTGACCCACCCGGAGCCATTTAAACACTGCCCGAGGGCAGAGTCGGTAACAGCGGTTTCAGGAGCTGCTGCTACGCCGAAGAAGGGGAGAGGCACCTGGGACAGGGAGAGACCAGGCACGGTCCCGCCGCTCCCTGCACAGGCTCACCGGCACGGCCGTCTCCCGAGGGGCCCGGCAGAGCGCAGACCGCCAGGGAGGCAGCGGAGCCCTCTGCGGACCCCCGGGCCCGCCAGAGCCCCCGCGAGGGGCACTGCGGCAGCACGCCCCGACCGCGGGACCCACCGCCCGAGGGCCCGGGGCAGCTCTCACTCACCGCAGGGGCACTCTGGCGGCCGTACAGGGAGGGAAGGACGGACGGAAGAAGAGCGAGAGGAGGCCGCGGGCAGCCCTGGGCAGCCCGGGCAGCACCGCGCACCCGACGGCCCCGGCGCTGCCGCCGTCATGTGACGCCGCTCACGTGAGCGCGACGGCGGCCTGCGTGGGACACCCCCCCGCGCCTGCGCGCAGTCCGTCCTGTGACTGAGGCGCTGCGCCGGCGTAAGCGTATACACGTATTTCTAGCACATAAATACACACATTTATATATGCTTGCACATGTCATAGAGATATAGGATGGCGTGGGTTGGGAGGAACCTTTAAGGAGGGACCGTCTGATTCCAGGCCCCCTTCCATGGACGCAGCCCAGGCCGGGGTTGGCATTCTGGGCTGGGAGTGCACATGGCTGGAGCGCGTTGAGCTTCCTGTCAACCGACAGCCCCAAGTCCTTCGCCCCAGAGCTGCTCTCAATCCGTTTTCTGCCCAGCCTGTATTTGTGCTTGGGATTGCCCTGACCCCCTTGCAAGACCTGTGTGTACGTATATGATTTTATATAGGGGATCCAATCCCGTACTGGGAAGAGAGGATAAAGCATGTGCCCACAGGCGCCCATGTGTGCTGTTTGCTGACAAGAAATGGCTCAGCGTTCCCACAGAGACAGCGGGAGTCTGGCTGGGAAGGGCTGAGAGGGTCCTCTCAGCGCTGCCCCCAGGGCAAGCTCCTCCTGGTCCCCGGAAAGATCCCTGTAGCTGTCCCCTGAATCCCACACGGGTGAGGGGCCACCGAGCTCGGGAGGGAGCCATGGGAGGTCAAAGGGCTGAGGAGATGGGGGGCAGTGGCCCTGACGCTGAAATGCCTCCTTGAGCTCTGCATTGTTTTCCCAGTACCCAGCATTTTCTTGCTTTCTGCCTCCCGTGCTGCAGTGGAAATGCAAAGGTTGCTCTTTCCACAGCTGGGAAGCAGGCAGGTGTTCCTGGACCCCTGCACCTGCCTGTGCTGGCTGTGCTGTGCCAGCCCTCAGTCTGCTGTGTCACCCCTCCAGGGTGGGCATCAGGGTCACACCATTTCCTTCCTCCCAAGCCGTATCTCAGTGGAAGATACACCCTGCACAACTCCTTTGTTTTTTAGGAAGTGTCTTGCATACATTGGCCCTTGCCTCTCCAGGCAAAAGGTGTGGAAAATTTCAGACTAAAAGCCGAAGTGTTTCAGAAGCTATGGGCTTAAACTTCCATGTTTCCAAGAAAAAACATCTCATTGCATTCAGTTGCTGAGTGAGGTTTTCCAGTCACACTGTGCTGAAGTGCACAGACATGCCACTCCCAGTCAGAAATGATCCCGAAAGGTCATTCTGCTAACATATAAGGAGAAAAAAATAATCGGGGGTTTGTGTGTGAGCAGATCAAGACAGCCAGTGTAGAGCGGGTCTACTGCCAATTTAATTTTTCTAGGGTCTCAGTATTTTCTATTTAAAGGATACGCTGTTCTTTGAATTATGCCTGGCCAATATCTCAATAGGCACGGTGTTTTCAACTCAAGGAGAGCTGTCGTTACTGTGCCACTGATTTATACTTCCTCCATAGAATTTTCTTTTAAAGTGGATCTTTTTTCATACTACAAAAAAAAACTTGGTTTCTTGATAACACAAGCTTTAATCCCAGGTACAGTCCAAGTAACAGCATTTGCATTTCTTTATGCTTCATCAGAAGAAATCTCCCTAAGCCCTGTGCATACTCTGTGTCATTTAGTCTGTAATGAATACATCCATTAGTGTGATTCTGTGGATTACCAAACATGTGGGACTTGGAGGTTTAATCTAACAAATTTGTGTTCTTGCTTGTTGCTTACTTACAGTGATAAGAAATGCTGGCACAGCTCCTCATCTCTAGCATAGAAATCTCCACACAATTTTGAATAAAAATCTGTTACTTTGAAAGTTTGTTTGAATCTGATTTTTGCTTCATACCTGAGAGTTAGAATTTGGCCTTATTTTGACCAGTTCCTTTTTTAAAAGAGTGTTTGTAACTTCTGTCCTCTCTCATTCAGTATTTCCTGCTTCTGCTCTGCCTGTTTATGGCATGTCTCACTTGCCACTCCTTTTGTGTCTAGCATCAGGCATCTGGAATAAACATATTCATGTTTTCCATAGTCATTTCAAATCATGGTACTGGTGATGATACATGTGGCTTTACCCATTTTATAAAGAAACCAAAGCCAAAGGTCTTGCAAGATAAACAGAACCAGGTTTGAAGCTTTTTAAATGCAGTTTGCATACTGAAGGCATGTACTGGTTTTGGCTGGGATTGAATTAGTTTTCTATGGAGTGGCTAGTATGAAGTTATGCTTTGATTTGTGCTGGAAAAAGGGATGTTTTCATTACTGCTGAGCAGGGCTTGCCCAGCACCAAGGCCTCTTCTGCTCCTCACTCCACCCCACCAGTGAGCTGGCTGGGGGGTGCACAAGGAGTTTGGACGAGACACAGCCAGGACAGGTGACCCCAACTGACCAAGGGGATATCCCACACCATATGGCATCATGCTCAGCATATAGAGCTGGGGGAAGAAGAAGACAGAAGGGGAGATATTCAGAGTGATGGTGTTTATCTTCCCAAGTACCTGTTATGCCTGATGGAGCCTGACTTTCCTGGGGATGGCTGAACACCTGCATGCCAAAGGGAAGTGTTGAATTAATTCTTTGTTTTGCTTTGCTTGCATGGGCAGCTTTTGCTTTCCCTATTAAACTGTCTTTACCTCAAACCATGAGTTTTCTCACTTTTACTCTTCCATTTCTCTTCATTCCATGGGGGGGAGTAAGCGAGCAGCAGCATGGTGCTCAATTGCCAGCTGGGATTAAACCACAAGGCTTCAAAGGCCTGTACAGTGATCCTAGAAGCTGCCATTCAGCCTTCACCTAGCTAGAGGCACATCAGGCTTTGCTTCCCTGAAACTTCCTCAGCTGTACACAATGTTACTTCTGCCCGAACCCCAAACTGTCCCAGCACTGAAAACACTGATGACTTCGTGTGTTCTCCTACCTAGGCCAGGTATGGTATTCTTCATCTTCACTCTTCCAAACTCAGTCCAATAGTTTAAGCAAACCCTTGGAAACTGCATCAGCACCTCTTAATGTGCATTTCCAGCTGCCAGTTTTAAGATACAGGCAGAGTTTCTCCCCATCATGTGTCCCTATGTCTAGCAGGGTAATGTCCCGAATTCTTGTTTAGACGTGCAAAGCCGTTTCTTCTGCCAGGGATCACCTGTTTCAAGGAAATCATCCGAAATGCTGTGGTCTACTTTGCACAGCATAATTCTCCCAGCCCCTTAGCATACTTCTGGTTTAACCAAAGAGTACCACAGTACTGTCTGTCTGAACCTGAGTGCAGGTATGCACAGGAGTGTGGTTCTCTCACTTCTAGTTCCTGCATCCAATATTGTTTCAGTACCTTACTGTAAGCAGAGAATAATTAGTTCATTGTTTCAATTTGGTGCCCAATGTGATCTCTTGTTTGGAATATGCATCAAGTCATCAATAGTCTTTCTTTTTTATAGCAGACTTTTTTTGCCTAATTCCACCACTTGCAAGAGTTTAGCACCATCCATTCAGCCTGGAGTCTGGCTAAAAGAAGATAGATTGCTATTTGCAGTCAGAATTTTGATACTACAGCAACACAGTCATTTGTCTATAGAAAAGAAATTTTAAAAGGTGTGATTTGGCATGTTGACTTCATCATAAATTGCAGACTCTGGCTTTGCTATTCATTTCCCAGGCTGTTGAGAGGCTACTGTAAAATATATTTCCCTGTAACTTTTCCGTAACCTTGGAGTGAAGCATAATGGTTGAAATTATGCATCTACTGAATTAGCAGAAAGGAAAGAAGGGGAGAAATAATTGTAATAGTAATTTTTTTTTAACATGAATTCCGGGGGGTATTTAAGGAACTGTGAAAGCAGGACATCTGTGCCAGACAAGGTAACAGACTCTCTAGTAGAGGAATCAAATTGGTGAACCCAATGTGCCATGTTAAAGATTGCAAATAATGCATTGTTCCTGAATATACCTATATAAAAATATGTTTAATTTACATATTCTTCTATTCCATGTAATGGAACAAAGGCAAAACATTAACAAGAAGTCACTGTATCCTTGTAAGGGACAGTCTTGTCTCACACCTCTGCAAGATTCTTCATGTGTACAGACGAGGTATGTAAGGTGTGGTGCTCCATCCAACAACTCTCCTGGGTTAAAAGGGGAAATCTGTGCATTGATTCATAACCCCTGAATGAGATACATACAACAGAGGGTAGGAAGAAATTAGCAGCTTTCTCAGTACAGAAGGGTCCTTCAACAGAGTGCAAAAAGCATCTGGTTGGAGTCTGTTCTGTTCAGCACACTCAGAAATGTTTGAGAAAGGAGGTAAATAGTGTAGTGGAAACTTTGCTGGTGACAGGGTTACTCCTTTGACAAGTGCACAGTGGAATTGTGCACCACCTTGCCAGAGAATGGTGGGTAAGCTACCAAGATTCACATGTGCTCTTAATCCCCCGTCTTCAAACACTTGGGCACAGCTGAAAATTTTCACTCAGTGCAAGTGCCATGAGGCACTGTCTGTGTGAAGGAATTTCATTGCATTGCAAGTGAAAGGTTTGGGAAAGGAAAGCATTGTACAGTCATTACAGAAGCCTGTCTCGTGTGCCTGTCACCACTACAACAGCAAGATGCAGAGTCTCAGCAACCAGTACAAACCCATCCTGTGTCATCAGCTTGGAACATCTCGTATTGCCTTGTTCATGCTGGTAGATTCTCTGGATCTTGCTAAAGGTAATGACTCAAAAAGTGCTGTGCACCTATTTTTTGGCAAACATCTATCCTTTAGGAGTCAGGTGTACTAAACAATTCTCATTTAGCTGGTTTTGGTCATCAGTGGACATCAGTGCTTGTCCATTAAGTTCTGGCAATGCAACTTCAGTTAAAGTTGCTATGTTTAGATGACTTTATCGGTGTGTGAAACAGAGTGGAAAGTGAAAAGCACATCAGTATGCAGGAATAAAAGTCTTCAGTTTCCTGGATCATAAAGAATAAGAATGCTCAATAGTTTCCTACTAGAAAATTAATGCAGATGAGTCATCCTCAACTAAAACTACAGACAGCATGATTGTGAGAGTGTTTTTCTGTTCTCCTTTCTTTCTTGTAATAAGAACAATGTATCATTGTCTATCACGTATTCTCCAAATTACAGAGGTGTTTTGCACACCTGCCATTTAACCTTTCAGCATTCTGTACATCACCTGGCTCCTGCACGTCTGCACAAGTATTTAACATGTATAGAAGAAAATGCTTTGAGAGTTTATCCAGGCAAAACATGCTTAGAAGGTTAGGAAAATGAACACACTTCTCTAATTCACAAAATGTTGAAGAGTAATTTTTTTTTCTCCTTTCTAATTGTTGGAGGGTTGTCATTGAAGATGCCTCCTTGCACAGAAACAAGTGGTTTTTCAATATGAGATGTGGAGTACTTCATTAGGTGTTTTTCCTGAGTAATTATAGCAAGATTGGCCCATTGTGAACTGCATTTTTACTGCTTCATCTGTCTTTGTTTTCTTCTCTTATTTTCTCTTCATTTAATTGTGTGTGTCATGGTGGGAGAACATTATTTTTTGAGTATCTTTTTTTAACAAGTAACTCCTGCTTCCTGCAGTCGATATAGACTTACCTGACTTCTAGGACATAGAACTTGGATTTATTTTTTTTAATTAATCAGATTCTGGCCCAAAGGGTCTGGCAAAGCTATATGCCACAGTTGTGTGTATTTTATAACAGACTACCTTCTGATTGCTTCACCACCTCTTTGAAATTGAGTTTTACATGTTTACTGAAGGAACCACACAAAACTTAGCCTCAATAGAAGTAGTCTTTTTGAAAGAAAATAAGCTAACATTTTATTGTAATAAATACTTCTTCTATTTTTTTCCCACAGTATAATGGAACAATGCTGTAATGCCAGAAAATTGGAAGTGAAGTACTGTGCAAAAACAGGAACAGAAAGGCCAGTGCAATACTCTTTGTAGCCCTGAGAAATAATGCATCTGGGGTTAAAATAGTAGAGTGTATTATTTTAGGGAGTAGGGACAAGTGTCTCTATCTCATGAGCATGCACTTCTGTAATAAAGACTGAAGAGTCTCAGAGTCTCCAGCCACTCTTTGAGCCTACAGCATCTCATTCTCTCACCATCAGTCTCTGTTGCTTTGTGCCAACAGCTTTTGTCTGTACAAGGGGATCCACACCTGGAAGTGTAGAAGGAGTGCTCTTTTCTCAGATTGCTGCATCACCAGGTGAAATAAAGCTCGCCGCTGGGTTAAATTAAAAACAAAAACAAAAACAAACAAACAAAAAAAACCCCAGCAATAGATCCTCTAATGTCATCATCTCTCTCTCACAGGAAAAGGTAAGGTCAGAGCAGTAGCTTTTTGGAGAAAAAAAAGAAATGCTTAGCTACTCAATGCTGCTGATGGTAAGCCTGGCTAGAGGACAGAAAAAAAGTTGTTTTCCTAAACCTCAGCAGCAACTCTGCCAAAGCAGTCAACTTATTACTGGAGCTTATGCTACAGCTTTCTGTACTGGCGCTTACTGTACAGTGACTTCTAGTGCAATTTACCTTATCAAGCCTCATTGTTCTTAGTTTTTCTCCTCAGCATTTACCCATTTTCTCAGAGAAAAGGACAGAGATGCAACCAAGGCAGCTCTTCTCACAAGAGATGCTGTGGGGGCAGATGGTTTTATATCTACCTTGTATCTACAATGCTGAATTGTCAAAATTTGGACTCTTGGTAAAAAATAAAATTGTTGAATTAGGCATATTTTTCAACTTGAAAAAAGATGTAAGCAATAGCAAGTGAAATTTGGCAAAAGCCTGGCAGCCTTCTATACAGCTGGGAGAAATAATCTATTAATAATCTACCTGGAGCCTTAGTCTTTATATTTAGTGTGTCTCTGTCCTGAGACACAGCTGCGGCTTGTGTGCTGTTTTCAGTGGCGCTGCAAGGATTACCAGCAGACCATCTGTTCAGCCAGTGAGGAAAAACATGGGATTGACAGGTGCCACTGACCTGAGACAGACATCTCCATTTGGTGCTGCCTGCAGAGTGTAACTGTGTGCTGAGTTCCTTCTTCTTTCAAGTTGTAAATGAAATACGTTCACTCTGAGGTGATAAAAAGTGTCTCATGATTGTTTACAGCTTGTTTCTCTGACATGTGTTCAATCACTATGTGTCTGTCTTTCTCCTTTGCAGTTTACTAAAACCTACCAAGTTGTAAGTCTAATCTCTAAACTGGCACATGCTGAGGGGATGAGACACTGCAGACATGTGAGGGCAGATAATCCTGTTTGTCTCCAGAACTGTGGAGGCTGCAGGAAGAACTGGCAAGCTGCGAGAGGCCCAGACATTTGTGCATCGGTGTAAGGACAAGCAATCTTTATGTTGTTGTCATTCAGCCCAGTGTCTGGGATTTGGTTTAGTTTCATCATTAAATATACCTGGTGCTTTTCCAAGAAAGGTCGTTGTAAAATTTGATTCAGGAACAGCCTTTTTATTTCTCAATGTGGAGGCAAATTGTGCTCTACTTCAGGACTCACATCTACCATGCAGACAACTGTCAAGCAAAGGAGAACCTCCAAAATGAAGATGAAGCAGATATTAAAGCTACACAGTGGATTTTCAAGGTAAGAAAAAAATGCAGGGTTGATTATCCAAATGTCCTGTAGAAGGGGGTGAAATGGTGTATCTGGAAAGGAGGAGAAAGAAAATATTAATGTCATGAATAACAGCCATAGACTATTTATCACCAAGACATCACTATTCATGTAGTTTTCCTTTATTTCTGAGCCTCAGCCCCTGCCCTCTGTTCCTCAGCGTGTTGCAACCACAGTGACAAAGGAGGTGGTGATCCGCCTTCCCACCAAGTGTCTGCTTTCAAAGAACATATTAAACACATCCATCTAACTCACAAAAATTATTTGTATTTTGTGAAGCTAATCTGTTGCTAAAAGGGTGAGGGAAAATATGTTGCTTCATGGTGTTTAGACACTGAAGAGGCCTGCAGTTTTTACTGATACTATGTCAGATGATTTTTATTGATAGTTGACCAAAGAAGATATGCCAAAGAAACACAGTGTAATATTGAAGTCTATTAAGGAATTACAGTAAATGCTCTTTAGTGAACCTCTAGAGTATTCCTTAATTAAAAAGAACAGTCATGTATCTTCTAGATTTTGTCAAAAGCCTGAAAGCTACCTGTAGGTGAACTGATATTATTTATGGAGAGAAGCACACTCCTATGCAGCAGAGCAAGAGAGATAAATGCAAGAAACTCTTATTAAAGCTTTGGGGCAAAAGTGGTGCAATAGGGAAAAGAAGGTGATAACAAAGTCCTGCACTTTTGGAACCACAAAGGTTGTCTTTTTTCAGACTTAGGACCAGTGTAGAGAGGGGCTAAAACATCCAGTTGAGTTTGTTGGCAGGGTTGGTGAAAGCCAAGACAGGGGAAGTAGTCTTTCCCAATTCCACATCTGCCTTGCAAAGATTCAAGTTAAAACTAGAATCTCCATCCCATTTCCTTAGCCAAAGCATCTTCATTTCCAAGAGGCCATTTCATTTGAATTATAGGAATGCACTCATCAGAAATCCTAAATGACTTTCATTGCTTTTGCTGAGAGGAAATGTTCAGCCTGCTTTGCTGCTCTCAGAAAACTGTTTCTGGTAATGAACAAAGTACACTCTGTTCAGAATTCCATGTCATTCTGTCCTGTTACCTATATTGTTATGGCACATGAGCCTGGGGACTTCTTGACCCTCTTGAAGGCAAAAGGGGTTTTGTCATAGGCCCAATGACTCCTGAAGTTAACCATTGACAGTCATAGCTTCTGAAACCCAGATACTGAGTTATTCATAACTCATGTCCCCAGTCATTTGTCATTTAGCCATCCTTTAATTCACTCCAGGTGAATTGTTCCCTTCAGCTTGCTGATTGCTTTTGTGGCTATCACCTGAATTTGTAGTTTGTTGCTGAGTCTCAGATCATGGTGCACAGGACTGAGTCAGGGACCTCACAGAGGACAATTTATTATTTCTCTATTCTGCAAAGGATTTATCTACAGAGGGACATAAATGCCACTGGAAGGTTCAGAGCCAGCTACTGTCCACAGTTCCTTTAACAGCGCAACTGCCAGCTTCCCTTCTCCTGCTTGCTATTTGTCCCATTTACTTTGTTTAGTGCTTTTGTTTCTAAATGCTGCAGCTCTGCTGGTGTGGCTCTCATCCCTGGTAGCAGAGACAGCCTGCAGGCACTGCCCAGGAGATGCTCTGTAACCACTTCCTGAGCTCAGCTGAGTTGAAATTGCTGTGATGTGAAAGCTCAGGTATAAGGCTACATTCTCTGGGGGAACATGTCTCCAAAACTTCATAAACCATATCAGCAAGTGATCTTTTCACATATGTAATGCAAGCAATGTTACTAGTAGTTAATGACTCTACAAGGATTGTGTTAGTCATAGGAAGTTAGAAAACTTACCCATGCAGAAGTGTGTACAGCCCTAAGGCTGGGGAACTAAAACAAATTGCAAGTTTTACTTTACACAGGAGGGAAATGCCTTTCTCTTTTACTGATAAGGAACCATGGCATAGAGGGTTCACAGGATTTCCTAGTAGTATTTAGGAAATCAGGTTGAATTTTGTAAGGTTCAAGACCAGTTTGTCACTTACACTTCCAAAATAGAGGAGAACACATAAAAACTTTTTTTTTTTTTAATAATTCCTGGTGGCATTGAAATGTACAGAAAGTTCAGTTGATAAAACATTTCTGTGTGACTCTGGTTGCTATAGAGAGATTATGTTTTTAGACTTGTAATTTGTGTGACTGACAGGGTCCTTGATCGAACTGATTCTACAGTCCTCATTAATTCCCTTTTTCCCTTCCACTTTAGATGAGATTTCGAATTTGATACTTCTCAATGTGACCAGTGGCTGCTTCTGAGAGCAAGTTGTCATCTAATTCAACATGCCAAAGAGTAAAAAAGCCAAAATATCAAATAAATTTTTCAATAAAAAAACTCCAACCAACCAAAAACAACAACAAAAACCAAAACAACAAACCTAAATATTTTAACAGAGCACTTCAATTAGTTTTATTTATTCTTGAATGTGCTTTCAAAAGAGAAAGCGAATTACAAAAGAAATGTTTTTGAAAAGTGGTAGGCAGAGCTTAAAAGCCTCTTAAATTCTCTGCATGACATTTAAATTAACTCAATGAGTTATTTGTTTCTAATCTCCATTTGCATTGCTTAAAAAGCCTTTCCCTCTGGCATGTTTGCATCTTGATTTATAGAAGTGTTAAAAAGCAGAAGTGAATAAACTGCTTTTTACCAGTATCAACACAAAGATACAAGTACTTTCTTAACCCAGAGCCAACACAGACACATTCATGTGTGCTTCCAATGAGCTTTTTGCAAGTTAATAAAACACTCCAGAAACATTACACTGCATAGCGAGGTAGTGCAAGGTTTCAAATATATCACTGATCTTAAATCTGATCTGAGGAGCTGACTTCCACCTTGCTATGATACTGTCTTATGATCTGAATCTCTCTTGAATTTGCCTCTATGTTCAGTTTGCCTTGCTCAAGTGGTGGGGGTGGGACGTGGGATCCCTTTGCTTCCAGCTCACCTTCTATAAGGGAGAAGCCCTGTTCTTGCAGGGATTCAAGGAGAATCCTTTCCAGCTTCTGGTGACATTTGCCTCCCCTATAAGGGCTTTCTTTCCTCCCCAGGGCATGGAGCAGAGACATGAAGAAAAGCATAGTGTTAAGTGAAGAGGTGTGTGCCAAGGAGGGGCAGAGAGCAAGTATTGATCCTCCTTACGCAATAACCTGTAGGCTGAGGCGCAGTGATACCCTGATTATACCAGCATGGCTTTTCTGCTTGCCAAGTCCTATCCATTAGAATTCTGTGGGGGGGACCAGGCAGAAAAGGAAATGGCCTTGAGCATGCTGTCTGAAGAAGCAGCCCCGGGGAAGTATGGCATCCTTTATCCTTCATCTAGCTGATCTCAGCTCTGCAGGAATCCTTTGGGCCTGGAGATGTCCAGCATTATTCTGTGAACTGCTTGTAATGTAAAAGTCATTCATGACCATGCATAGCTCACTTAAATTATTTGGCGAATGCTGTGAATCATAATTTCTTTGATAAAATAGGAATCCATTCACAAACAATTCCAGAAGGTCAAAAATTAAAATAGATGCTATTTGCAGGAAGCAAAAGGAAGACATGCCAGTTGCACTGCTTTTATCCAAGTATTCCAGTGTCTTTATCCAGTACTCCTGTCAGCTGATTAGTGCTGTCAGTCATTAATTGCTATTACTCTTAACAGTCCCTCTGAAGTCAGATGTTGTCTTTATCTTTTATAAGAGTAGGAGAAGTCTTGGTATTAGTAAATATACTCACCCTTTTCAATCAATATAATCTCTACCAAGTACATTTTCATGTCAGGAGTGTTTATTTGGTGAAGTATGTTTTTCATACTTAGTCACAGTAACATTTGTATGTCTGAAAGCTTGTGATTATCAGAGGGTGTTGAGAACAAACCAAGCAGTAACTTATACCAAGAGCACACTCCTTCTGTTCCTCTGAACAGGTGTTGTGCATAGTTAAACAGGCTGAAACATAATTTAACAGTCACGTTTTATCTAACTTATGTTTGAGATGGGCAGGGGATGAAAACTCTATGGCTATGGATTGAACCGCTTGGCAGCCAGCAGCCTTTGTCCATGCCAAAATAGTTATTCTTACACAGCAGATGTAAAATTTGAGACATGTTTGATGCTCTGTTTTATTCAAGAGCAATGTTTCAAAGGGAGACAGAATTCTGGGAGAGACATAGGAGTATTATGGGGCATTTAGGACCACCAAATTATGAGCAACTAGTCATACTGACAACTTCTTTGATGATACAGTATACTGTTTGATAGGGAAAAGAGTGGGTATTTTGCCAAATAGTTATAGATTAACATAATAAAGTAAAATCATGTACACTTAGTTTTACAGGTAAGCAAAATTATTTCTAGGACAAGCTGGAGAACATTATCTCTCTGTGATGTTCTCTGGTAGTTAATTTTCTTTTCTGGACAAGTATCCTTTATAACAATGGTATATCCTGTCCCTGAAGTGCTTTCACTAGTTAAGACAGGGCTACTCCTGCACATTTTTACAGACTCTATCAATCCTTATGAGACCTGCAGTATTGTCTTGGTTTCAGCTGGGATGAACTTAATGTTCTTCCTAGTAGCTGGTACAGAGACGTGTTTTGGATGCAGTGTGAGACTAACATTACTAACAAACTGAAGTTTTAGATGTTGCTAAGCAGTGTTTGCCCTAAGTCAAGGACTTTTCTGTTTGCCGTGTTCTGTCGGTGAGCGGGTGCACAAGAAGCTGGGAGGGAGCAGGGCCGGGAGAACTGACCCAACTAGCCAAAGGGACATTCCATACTGCAGGATGTCGTGCCCAGTAGATAAACTGGGAAGAGGTGGCCAGAAGAGGCCGATTCAGCTCTGTGGGTCCTGCTGGAAGCAGTGGAGGAGCACAGTGTGCTGTGAACGAGGCACCTTTCAGCGAACCTAGCCTTGAATGACCTGCAGTGAGCTACTGGATTAGCTTTTGTCAGTGGATGAGACTCATTTTCACCACTTGCTGGCTACCCCTGTGCAGCTTTGCAGAGGTGTTTCATGTTGGGTTTGGGGTTTTCTTCCCATGTTTCCTTCAGTTGACCATAGTATACTAGTCTGTTCCAGGCAGCTCAAACCATTAAATATAACTACTTTTAAAACATTATCTCTTAATCTTTAGCAATATGCATGAAAGTAAGAACAGAGGAATATGGCTTAAGCAAGAATTATTCTATCAGACAGAAAAAGTTGTGGGCTTTTACTGTGGGGGTGGTGGGACAAGTTGCCTAGAGAGATTTTGGAGTCTCCATCCTCAGAGGTATCCAAACCCTGCTCAGCAGACTTCTAGGAAGCCTGAGGAGCAGGAGGCAGGACTAGACAGTATGCAGAGGCCCCCTTCCAATCTCAACTATTCTGTGAAACAAAGAGCTCTTCAGAGTCTTTCTTTTTAAACTGTTCTGTAATTATGTGGCATAATAATATTTTTAATTCATAAATTCTTTTTTTTTTTTTTTTTGCACCCAGAAGCACTGTTCAGAGAATATCTGGCTGTATTGCTCAGCATTGTCTATGAGCCAATAATAGCTGCATAGACAGCAATCAGAGGGCATTCTTTTGTAAAAGCTGTCAAAATAATAATGTAGTACACATTAATGGGCGAGTTACTTGCATATTAATGGTGTGCAAATTTTCTAGTCCTCATAGATAATTTGTACTAATTTGCAATAATGTGTTTTTCTAATTTAGTGATTTACATATTTTATTATTGAAGTAGTCCTAAAGCTTCCTTTTCACAGGTGCACCTTTGAAATGGGAAAAATGCAGACTCCTGGGCTGATTAAGATATTACTGTCAGAAAGAATTTAATGAATATGAAAGCCAGAAGGCAAAGTGCTTTTACACTAGTTCTGGAAATTTTTCAGCAAAACAATCCTAGACTGACCTGAATTACAGAGATTGTTTTTATTAATATACAATGACCTTCTTTAAGTGGAACTAAATGTCATGCTGATTAATAAATAACCTACTCAGCCTAAATCTAAATCAACTCGTTTGTGATATGGGTAACCTCAGATTTACAAATACATTAATTTACTATATCCTTTCACCAGCAAGAATTAACAATTTAGATAAAGGACACTGGGAAAAGCTGCATGTCTCTGGAAGACCACGGAGACCTTCTTAAAAAGGCATCTGTTTTGGGTCTCTGGGAGTCAGAAGGAATTTGCCTTTACTCCATGATATATCTCTCATACCCAAACTGATGAAAGTAAATGACTTCCAGTAAAATACAAAATTAAAATGATGTACGTTTCTGCATCACCAGCCCAGCATAATGCAACTGGTATTGCTCTGACTTACAGTTCAGCCTAGGTGCCATGATGTGTTAGAGATCACCCAAGCATAGCACATTCCCATTGTACTCTGTTTTATTTCCAATACACCTCATGTCCAATTGGAAAATGAATTGGTGTATGGAGTTTTTTCAGCTTGTATTCCTCAGGGATTTCTGAGTGCCAGAGGAATCCTGACGTACCAGATTAGCAAATCCTTCCAGTGACCAGCAGAATGATGTGGGGTGCAGTATCATGGTAATCAGAGGCCTGGAACAGCTCTCCTATAAAGACAGGCTAAGAGAGTTGGAGTCATTCTTCCTGAAGGAACAAGGTTCCAGGGAGATCCTAGTACTGACTTCCAGCACCTAAAAAGGCCCTACAAGAAAGGTGGAGAGGGATTTTTACAGGGGCATGGAGTGACAGGACAAGGGGAAATGGCCTGAAACTGAAAGAGGGTAGGGTTAGATTAGATACTAAGAAGAAATTCTTTACTGTGAGTGTGGTGAGGCACTGGAACAGGTTGCCCAGAGAGGCTGTGGATTCCCCATTCCTGGATGTTCATAGCTCTGAATGGAGCTCTAGGAAACTTGGTCTAGTGGAAGGTGTCCCTGTTCGTAGAGTGTGTGGGGTTGGAAATAGATGATTTTTAAGGTCTCTTCCAACCCAAATCGTTCTGTGATCTAAGATTATCAAGGGCAATTCTGGGGGGGGGAGTTTGAAAGTGTCACCTGACATTTGCTGCTAGGATCAGCCTAAATATCCCTGCCTGCTGTTTAAATTCATTGCTTCTTGATGTATATACCATGAGTCTGAAGATTAATTTACTCCTTCTCCTTACCCATTTGTATACAAAGCATACCCAAGATGCACTTCCCATGAGTGGTGCAAAGACAAAAAAATCATTATTTCCACACATGCTTTTTCTTGGTAATTTCTTTCTACAAACATTTCAAGGACTCTACAGGAAAATAAACATTTATTTCAAGCCTTTTAATACTTACTCAGTCCTACATTTGCTGGCCCCTTCTGTGCAATAACAGGACAGTTTTTTACTCCCATTTATTTGCATCTTTTCATAAAGCAGCTTCAACCTGTCAAAAGAGAGATGCAAAAAGAGATCAGAAGCCTATCACAAATATCTTAATTTCAAAGCCCAGCTCCACTTCACTAGCTGACAGCTAGGTGCATCCTTCTGAGAGAAGGTCAAAGCCAAATCCCTGCCAAGCCAGGAAATGCAAGGGAGAGACCATCATTCTTCTCCCAGAGACCACACAGGGGATGAGAACACCTTGTTTATGTACAATATAATTGTATGTTTTTTGACAAGCATTGTAATTTAAAACTGAAACAGGCAGAAAATTATTTTTCCATCAGACTCATCCAGAACATGGACTAAGGGGTAACACTTGGGAAATGGCAAGGATCTGTGAGCAGGTGAACTGCTGAAGCCTGGCTTACTGACAGCTCTGGATGTCTCAGAAGGCTTGGCCTTTCCCACAGCCCCTCCCTGTCCTAATGCTGTTTCCAAAACTTCTGGGAAATTAGATGTTGAGATCTTTAACCTAACAGATCTTTATTCAACCACCTTATGTGGCTGGAAATAGCTCAAGAAGCTAATTGTCTTCAATATTATACTTTTAGTGTCATTCTCAAAATAAAGCTAATCTAAAATACCATATCAACAGTTGAAAGTAAGAACAGGCTACAATAAACCAGGAGCTGCCCGGTGATGCCTGCCAAACAGCAGCTGATTGTCTCACAAAATGTCACATCATTTTTTCTGGATCACTGTAGCAAGCACTTAATTATTCTCACAAGAAAGAAGAAATTATTTTCAGGAGCCTAGAGACATCAGGTCTATGCTGAGGAACTCATACAGAAAAAGGGGAAAGGCTCAACTTTGTTTTGTTATGCATTCAGTTCCAGTTGTGAACACAGCTTAATTTCAGGAAGTAGCTGTGATTTTTCCTGTGACATTTTATGTGATTTACTTTAGAATTAAATAAAGCAGTTCTTACTGTTCTGTTGACTTCATTGTTTCCTTTGAGAGTAATCAAGTTAAGAGCAAAAACAGTGGGTCAGGCTTAGAGCAAAATAGGATAAATTATTTTTTCTTGAACTGTATAACAATTTATTATGAGAGACAGGCAGATTATAATATTTTAAATTATTAATTTACTTGCATTGCCATGCTTCATTTTGTAAAATCCATCTTCTTTTCTTTTTATTACCAAACTAATTTTTTCAAACACAGGGATTCTTATGAAAGAGATGTCTTTGGGGAAGATAATCTCCTTTTAGGGATTCCTTGCTAATCCTGTAGTTTAATATCCCAGATAAGATTTGGTATTCACACCCTTTGTGCCTTTTGGTACTTGAAACTTGTGCTCAGATTTGCAGACGTGCTCAGACTGTGCTGGAGAAGCAGCTGAGTTGCTCCTCTCTGACCCTTTGTCCTGTTTTTACACTGGCAAATTCTTGCTCCATTTACTGATTTACGTTACCCAGAATTCTGTGTGGTAATACATGGGACATCTGTAACATTTATATTGAATATGGGCTCTAAATAAGAGGGTTAAAGGCTGTTTCTCCATTTACATCCAGATCTTCTGAATGGTTTGACGTGGAATAGTTTTCCGGTCCTAAGGCTGACAAAGTGAGTCACAGCCCTTAAAAACCAAGGACATTTCTTCCAGCTAGCATAACCTAATGTTCACTGCAATGTTTGATTCTGAAAGATGGTTGCTATTTGGATGGCACACTAGTCTTCCTTGCTGCACAGCATTTATTTGGTTCATACAGATAAATGCATGTGCTTCATTTCAGTACAAGAATAGCATCTTCTTGAATGATTTACCTGGAAAACAGTGGCATGCTCTGGTTATAAAATTGTTTCAGACTTATAAAAAATCTATGCTTTCTCATTTATCCCTCTAAGTTCTAAGCAGGCACACTTTCAACAGGTTCTTACCAGCCTTTCCAAATCATCAGGAGAAATAAGTTAGAGGTGTTACAGATCAGAGAAAGAGTTTAGGCTGTTGCAGACAGGACAATTTCAGTCCCACTTTTTCTTTTCTGTGTTTGGTCAGGAGGTATGTTTGAAATGAACTGCAAAAAGGAGGTTGGAAAGGACATTTTGTCTGCCCAGGAGGAGAATGTGGTCTTTCAAAGCAGTAGTGTAAGAGAGGGAAACAAGCCTCACGTGTGGCCTTGTCAGTGAGTTGATTTGAACAGTGATACACAAAGATGGCATGCAAAAATAGGTATGTCCGAAATTCTATGCATCTGGAGTGCTGTTTTCCCTCTCTCAGGACAATTCTAGAATCCACAGCAAAGTGCACTGCAGGGAAAGATGACAGACAGCCCTGGAGCGGCCAGAAGAAAAGCCCAGCCTGCAGAATGCAGTGTCAGCCTCTCTGTACATCAAACAGGAGAAATGTGGTTTCACAGGAGCACATCAAATGCCTCCCCCAAAAGCTCAGTAACTCTGAGTTGGTTTTTTTGGGCGGGGGAGGAGGGGAAGTTTGTTGTTGTTTTTATTGGCTTGTTTGTTGGTTTTGTTTGTTTGGGGGGTTTTGATTGTTTCCTTATTTTTTGTCTACTTGAGATCCTCTGTCTTTAAGTTGTAACTTGGTATCTGTGGTGTCAAGGGAGACCTGGGAACTGATGCCATTTGTAACTTCTAAGCCTAGAGCAAGCATGGCATTCAGCCAGTGACTTGGGCTGTCTGTAATTACAGTCTCTCTAATCTAGGCAGATACTCCTATATGGGCAAAATCACATAAGGCATCTCTGAAATAAATGTTAGTAACTGAGATTCTTCAAGGAAACTCCAGGCCATTCTACTCACTTCCACAGGGATTCTCACTTCTACACAACAGGGATAACCTGACCTCTTTAAAAGAGTACTTGGTCAGCACCACCGATAAATCAGTTCATTGGGATAACAACTGAAGTTTTCTCTTTTTCAAAATATTTTCACACCCTGTCCTTACTGTCATTCTTTTCAAATCAGCTCCTTTTCCTCTCAGCATCATTCGAACATCTTTTTAAGATGCTGGATAAATACTCCTGGTCACCAGCTCAATCTAGTTTGCAATGAGACAAATACGGAGTTTTCTCTTCATGGCAGCACCAGCATGCAATATTCTCATTGATCACGCCCTTTAACCTCACACTCTTCAGCAGTCTCCCATTGCCTGCTCTTTATTCTTTTGTTCTTTCTCAAAGGAATTATAGCGTATTTCTCCTTTCATGTTCTCCACCATGTCCTGTAAGGGAGTTATATTTTCCCCCATCAGGCTTTTAACATGGCTGCATAATTTTCCAATTAATCCATATTTTATAAGGTCCAAAACCTGATGAAAATTAATGGCAGAATTCACAGTGTCTTCCTCAGGAATCTTGTCAAGCTGGAATGTTGCTGTGCAGCCACGTTGTGCAGCCAGGCTTTCAGACTCTCTTTTAACTCCTCACTGGCTCTGAAACCTCAATCTGTTCAGGAACATTGGTTACAAATTGACCCGTTAATTTTCCTGACTGAATCAGCTCTGGAGTGTTACTACAAACTGCTCTATAAGACCTAAAAGTTGCAGTCGTGGCAGTTTTGATTTCTTCTTTAATTTAACTGTATTTATTACCTAGCAAGCACGTGTGGTGAGGATCCTGTGTAATAATTAGGTTATGTGTGACCCACGATAACAGGGATGCTTCTGGAGGTCATGGTCGGATAGATACCTCTTGAGTGACAGTGATACTGTGAAGATATTTTTACTTTTCCTGTCATGAAAAACAATAAATATTTCTCTTCAATCGATCATTTAATTTCTATACGGGCAGGGGAGCCCTAATAGCACAAGGAAGAATGATGCTTCGGCACTAATCCTTAAATGTTGAGGTTCCCCATTCAAATTGTGGGTGCACAGTGACACCTTCTGGAAGGTTGTAACGAGCTTTCCTGAGCCACTTTCTCCATCACCTGGAAGAATTTCTGTATGTAGAAGTGAATCTTTTACTGGTCAATATTTTGACCAGACATTTGCTACAGGGACTATCATGTCTCTGGGACACTAACAGAATATGGTCGTGACGGAAGAGATTTTTCTTTTTAAGTCAAGCCCGACCTGTAGGGATTTTTAATGATTCCAAATAATTCAAAGGCTTATGGGGGGAAAAAAATCCAGAGGATAGAATTAGAGAGGTATGCTAACCTCATGGTTTAAAACAAAATGTAGTTGCCATTATATTTTTAATTATTTTATGTCATACGTCAGGTGAGAGGATCAGAGAATATACGAAGATTCAATTTGCCAAACACAACAAATTAAATTAATGACAGAGTTTCTTAGTGCATTTACACATCAGCAAAGACTTCACTTTTTGTATGTGTCACATTGCAGTTTCTAATTAGACCTTCTCTGCCCAAGCCACCGGCTTCCTGGGTAGCCTGTCCATCTGCCAGAAACTCTGCATCACCAAGGATTTTAAGCACATGAGTTGGGCCACAGAGCACTCTCCGAGGGCTCACAAACCCCACAGCCTGCACCCGTCAGCTGGACTGGGCCAGAGTGGGGAGTAGAACCACCACTGAGCTGACTTTGAAACCTGGCTTTCAGTGCTATTACTGGAGAACATATCCTTATTTCTAATACTGACTTCCACCTCAAATGTTATTTCTCTGTACGTTTCCCCTGCCTTAGAAGTAACAAAGATGTGATATGTAGGAGTCGAAAAGAAACAGAGTTGTGAGTGAAGACAGCAGAGGCTTCCTGCAGCTTTGGAGCCGACAATGACTGATATAAATACTGAAGCTAAGGGTTTTGTCAGGGCACACATATGGGACCGGACAACCCTGAGAAAATACGTCACCCTAGAAAATGACCTTACAGTGGTGAAATAATTATCAAAGCACCAAGCAAAGCCACCAACTGCAAAAAATTCTGCCTGCACTGAGATCTAAATCAAGTCTAACTATTCCAATAACATTTCAAGCTCTAATATAATGCAATCACAGGTTTTAGCATCAGATCTTGAGGAAACCTAATCCTACATCAGAAGGCTATGAGACACCCTGTGACTGTATGAATGACAAGACAGTGGGACTTTCACACTTGGGCTTACACAAAATAAATTCTGCTGATTAATTAACATACCACTATCAACACTGATGAAAAATTAAATAGTAACAGGCATCCCTGCACATAGGATGACTTAGTTAATGCTCTGTGGGACCATGGTACTCTATGGCTGGTCTTACATGTTTGAAAGCTATGGTTTATTCTTCCTTCCATCAACATTGGACCTACATTTCCCATTTGAAACCAACTACTGATAGATCTGTGAAGAAAAATTACTTATGCCTGTAAGAAATTGATGGTGAGAAAATACGAATATATATAAAAGTTCAGTGAAGTTGCTTCCCATAATGTCACTGGTCTTATGTTCACTTCAAAATATGGTTATTTAAATGCATCTTTTATTTTATTTTTCTTTTTACATTTTTAGTTTTTATTAAGGGGTAGGACAAATCAAATACTAGAATACTGCTGATATATAAAGAAAATTGAAGTTCAGCTGGAGTCCCTGGAAACTCATTCTCCTTCTGAAAATATCTCCTTTCCCAGAAAAGCCTATCAGTCTTCAAAATGATTTGTAACAAGTGTACTTTAATGTCAATGAAAAAGGTGAAAAATGGCTTCTTACTCTCTGTTTGAATTGCTCCCTAATTCCTTACTCTCAGTATGAATCAGCTCCATTCAATGGTCTAGAGACTCTCTTTTTAACTATGTAAGGGAGCAGGAAACACTGAAATAGACTAGTACCCAAAAGCTGCCATATAAATGTGTATGACCTCTCCTTGGGCAGGGAGCAGAAGTTCAGGTACAACACCAGCAATCAGCCCTCTCACCTCAGAGCCAAACAGGCCCCAAAAGAGTTGATATGTGCATCACCCATTGACGTGTGACTGCAAGAATGTTGGAATATAATGTTATTAAAATACAGATACATGTTCTGTATTATCTTTCTTATCACCTGTTCTTAACAGTGAGAACAAATCAAAAAGAGAAACAAAAGGGTGCCATACAAGTTTTCAGTAAAAAATAAAATAAATAAAAACAATAACAGATTTCTTAATTTCCACAAAGGCAAAATTAGGAAAATGTGTTAACTGGACAAGTTTGAAGAAAGAGGGAGGGTGGAGCCTAAGAAACATATAAAGGGGCAACATTAAATAGCAAGGGTACCCTCACAAAAAGCCATCCCTTTCTGATCTAGAATAAAAGAAAACTACTGCATGCTGGATAGCATTCCCTCCTAAAAGTTTATCAAGATCTTAGGTAGTCTAATGTGAAATATTCAGGAAAGTCTAGTAAAGGGTGAATGTGGGTTTTCTAATGCCTGACGTTCTGGTAGATAATATCGAAACTGGTTCCTGATTTATTATTTACCTTGTATGTTACCAAAAAAACATGCTACTATATGAGATAATTATATTAAATACACAGGTCACATGTAAGCTCTCAATTTTCCATAACTTATTTTTTGAAACAGAAACAAGTGCAAGGTCAAATACTCCCATGCCTCACTAGATTGACATTTTGCTTTCTCTCTGTCCCAGTGAAGTTGAACTAACCTGAACAAAGTAGAGCAGTAGAGGGGACCAAGAGTAAGGTCACAGAGACACATGCAGAGCAAGCTACTCTGATGACTGAGGGAATTTTCTTTCAGGCATGAGAAATGCATGCTCACATTCCTTTGTAGAAAGGGTTTCAGTCTGTGTCTCTCAGTTTTCTCAATAATAAAGCCCATTTTGTCAAAGTCCAAGCCCTTGTTCATGCAGTTCTGTCTCATGCAGCTGGACATTGGGCTGCATCCATCATTCAGGGAGAAAAGAGGAGAAGATGGCCACGTTAACAATTCTGTGAGGACTTTATACCTCCACACCATTCAGCTGTTTCAGGATGTGGCTGTGTACACATGCAGTGATGCAAAGGCAGCTGCCCACAGAGTGAGACAGAATTGCCTACTAACACCATTTATGCTAGGGAGCATAAATGCCGTATTTTTATACAATACTACGCATCATGAATTTTGAAAAAAAAAGAAAAAACCAAAAACAAACAAAACCACCCCAAAACAAACAAAAAAAAACCAACCAAACAAGCAAAAACCAACCAAACAAAAAAAACCCCAGCCTTCTTTAATAAGGTGTTAGCTAGAACCGTAGAATGGCTTGGGTTGGAAGGGACCTTAAAGATCATCTCATTCCAAAATCCCTGCCATGGGCACGGACAACAGATCATGACTCTCCTGAGACAAATGGAAAGGATGATGAAACAAGAACATACCTTCCAAAGGCATTACATTTTAAACCTGAACTTGATCAAGCATTCCCGCCAAGATTTAAAAAGCCACCTGGGACTGTAGTCTAGAGAGATCTTAGGAGAGTCGCATTTACTCACAAGTCTGAGAAGTGACTGCCTGTCCTGGTAGAGTGACCAAGAGCTGAATTCAAAGGCCAGTGGTGTTAACAGGTGTTTTGAGCTTGGTCTTAAGCCACATAAACAACCACCTCGGTACACTTACTGAGACTTTGTTCCCTTTTCTCTGCCAAGGAATGAGGTAGTGTCATTTAATCCTACTTGTCAAACCTGTAATACCTTCATAAGTCGTGTCTGGGCCTTGACAATTGTAGCTGGGCACAGAAATCTGTTCAGTCTTTCAGTTGTGTGCTTTCTCCCATGACCAAGAGGGCAGAGATTTGCAGAGGGGCTCCTTGCCACTGGGCAGGAGAAATACTGAGTGGGGTTGTGGGGCGGGAATCAACCTTTCTATTCTTTCTGCTCTCCTGGGAACATTGTCCAATTTCCACCGTAGCTCACCTCTCAAAACAGACCTAAGGGAACTCTCTGCTGCTAAGCAACAGCAAGCTCTCCTTCTTTGTAGCAATGGCAGCTTTGCCCGCTGGTTTCAGCTCTAACGAGCACCTTCCCCTGGCTTCAATGGCACCACAGCCATGCTCTCCCATTGCTTTAGCTGTGCCTTTGGCCTTCAAGGGCAACACCATCACTACAGGAAGGGCTTTATTTCACACTGTGTACACTTCAGCTCCTCTCTGTCTCTTTGATGTCTGGTTGTAGGCCAGAAATAGGGATGATGTTTTGGGATGGGCTAAACCTTGATGAAATAGTGAAGCCCCAGACAAAAACAGGTAGAAATCGTTGCTAGAGAAAAGGGAAGCAGAGCGGTGATTTTTGTCCGTTCCTGCTCAGGGCCCACGCTCCATCAGGATGACTCCTTCTTTGCAGGACAATGGCACTCACCAAGGAAGGACAAGATCACGCTACCCCGCAGAGCAGGGCCGGGCATGTTCAGGACCCTGGACAGGTCCGGACGGCACTGCCTCTGCTCCACTCCGCGCCGCCGCCGCAGCTCCGTCCGTCGTCTGCGGTTAGCTTTTCGGGTGGGGATTTTTTTGGGGGTACTCTTTGGGTGTAGGTTGTAAGTGACCAAATTCGTCCCCGTGCTCCTCTGGCACTATGGCCAGCCCTGACCCCCAACGGGCACTGGCTGAGTACGAGAGTTGTCCTCCAGTCCTCACCGAAAGGACCGGTTTAGAAAATTTAAAAAGAGCGTACATGGGGGGAAAGGGAGTGCGAGGACAGCCGGTGTGGGGTCACGGCTGTCACCACTCCAAACCCTCGGCTTAGCGCTGCGGTAGAGGGGCTCTGCTGGGTAGTGCAGGGTCCCCGCCTGTCGCTTCGGTGATGCTCACTTTGTGTTTCTCTCTCTTCCTCTCTCTCTCTCTCTCTTCCCGCCCCGTCCCCCTGCTCCCACACCTCCCCCGCTCGCCGCAGACTCCGAGGCCTGCCAGGCCCCTCGCCTGGCTGTCAGCTCTGCTCTCCAGCCCCTTCCTGCGGCCGCAGCTCCCTGCCCGTCGGCCTTGCCTGCACTTCGTCTCGGCGCCCCGTCGAGACGCCCCGGAGCCCCGCTTCTGTCCCGCGGGCTTGGCGGCGCTGCTGGCCGGGAGCGGGGCGCCCACCAGCTGCCNCCCCGGCCCCGCCGCCGCCCAGCCGCCTCCCCCTGGAGCGCTGGAAATGCCCGGCGTGCCACGGAGCCGCGCCGCCGCAGCCCCGCGCTGCCCCCGAGCCTCCCGGCGCCGTGAGTACCGCTAGTGGGGCCGCGTCCACCCCTTCCTCCTCCTCCTCCCCGCGTCAGGGAAGCCGCTGTCCGCCCACGTGCCCTCAGCCGGCACCGGCGTGGGAGTCTGAGGGGCGCGGGGCGAGCTTCCGCCGCAAAGCTCCCGGGCGCCGCAGCCGAAGCTCGCTGGTCCCCATCTGCCATCCCCAGCTCCCCCAGGTCCGCTGGCTCCAGCGAGGCGGCTCCTGCGGCCGCCCTGCTCCGCACTGGGTGCAAGGGCGGGAAGGGAACAGCCCCGACGGCAGCCGGGTGCCCAGTTTCGGGAACCGGGAACGCGCAGAGCGTTCACGCACCGGCTCAGTCTAGGTTTCACGGGATGACAGTGTCGGTCTGCCCGGGAACGGCGGAGACAAGGCACTAGCCAGCCGCAGTCGTCCCGTTAACCCTTGTCCCGGCAGACGGCGTCTGCGACTTCCCGGGGGGTGGAGGCAGCGGATCATTATCGGTGAAAGAATCCCCTAAACGTGGCGGTGTTCCTAAGAGCGCCGCTATGACAGGGTCGCACCGGAGCAGCTGGATGAGCGCCCAGCCCGGCGGCCCCCGGCACATGCCTTGCCCTGAGCGGCGCTGAGCGGCTGCCGCAGCCGTGTCACACCTGCCCCGCTGAACCGGAGAGCGAGCCCGGGAGAGCCGGGCGGCGGCGAGCCCTGCGCCGCTGGAAGACAGGACGCGGCTAGGGGAGGGAAGACGTGTATCTTAACATGCAGTTACTTAAAATGCGAGCATGTTCCAGCGCCGGGTTGACAAGCCCGGCTCTCCTCTAAGGCATCTGTGAACATTGAAGCCCCAGTACCGAGCCCCGCGGCGGCATCGCCGCCTCTTCAAGCCCTTCCCACTCCCTCCCATCAGCGCACATACACACACGCACACACACATACACACTCTCACACAGGCTCCACTCACACTCTCTCACGCGCTCACGCCGGTCTCTCCGGCATTTCTCCCTGCGGCGCCGATCTCATGGCTCCCCCCGCGCCCTCCCCAGTTCGCCGCTGCGGTGCGGACGTTGCCGCGTTTAATCCCGCTGCAACCCGGCCTTGAGCCGTAGCGGTCCCCGGAGCTCGCCTCGCCAGGGGCGGCCCGGCGCCAGCCCACGCCGTCGGGCCGTGCCGGGGCGGGGAGCGCGGGCTGCCGGCCTCGCTGCCTCCGGCTCCGGCCACGGCGAGGGAACCCACCCGCGGCCGCACCGTGAGACGAGCCCTCAGGGGCCGAGCGCATGCGTGGGGCTGGCGAGCCGCAGTTCCCGGTCGCCCAGCCCGCCGGGACCGGAGGGGAAGCGTGCGGGGACGCCCGGCGGGGCCCCGCCGCCGACACCGTAAGTAGCGCTCGNCGCCGGGTTGACAAGCCCGGCTCTCCTCTAAGGCATCTGTGAACATTGAAGCCCCAGTACCGAGCCCCGCGGCGGCATCGCCGCCTCTTCAAGCCCTTCCCACTCCCTCCCATCAGCGCACATACACACACGCACACACACATACACACTCTCACACAGGCTCCACTCACACTCTCTCACGCGCTCACGCCGGTCTCTCCGGCATTTCTCCCTGCGGCGCCGATCTCATGGCTCCCCCCGCGCCCTCCCCAGTTCGCCGCTGCGGTGCGGACGTTGCCGCGTTTAATCCCGCTGCAAACCGGCCTTGAGCCGTAGCGGTCCCCGGAGCTCGCCTCGCCAGGGGCGGCCCGGCGCCAGCCCACGCCGTCGGGCCGTGCCGGGGCGGGGAGCGCGGGCTGCCGGCCTCGCTGCCTCCCGCTCCGGCCACGGCGAGGGAACCCACCCGCGGCCGCACCGTGAGACGAGCCCTCAGGGGCCGAGCGCATGCGTGGGGCTGGCGAGCCGCAGTTCCCGGTCGCCCAGCCCGCCGGGACCGGAGGGGAAGCGTGCGAGGACGCCCGGCGGGGCCCCGCCGCCGACACCGTAAGTAGCGCTCGGTCCCGCTCGGCGGCACCGGGCACCGCATCCCGCGATCCGGGCAGGCGCGGGCTCGTCGCTGTCAGCCGCGATCCCCGTGCCGCAGCTGGAGCCACCCCGGGTGCAGCGGGACGGGACGGGACGGGACGGGACGGGACGGGACGGGACGGGAGGGGACGGGACGGGAGGGATCGGGTGGCGCTGCCGGCGGTGGCCCCCACGGCCGGGTCGGGACAGCGGCGGTGGCCGCCCTGCCCGGGAAAAACGGCAGGGACCCGGGGCACATGGAGCTTCCCCCCGGTCTCCCGGAGGGTCGGGAGCTGCAGCTGGGAGCCCCTGGCGCTCGGGCCCGCCCCGCCACGTCCCTCCCCGGGGGCTCCCAGCGCCGCTCCCACCGCCCCCCCGCGCAGAGCCCGGGTAGCACCCGGCTGACCTCGGCTCCGGGAGCGGGGTCAAGATCGCTCCCCGGGGCGGGATCGCACCCCGGACCGCGCCACCTCCCTGGCCTCAGCGCGAGTAACACCTCGCCGCGCGCTCAGAGGCCCTTCTGCCTCGTCTCACGAGTACAACCGAAGATAAGGCAGCATCCGTGCCCCCGCCCCACCGTGAGGGGAGTCCCGCGGTGCGCCTGTTCTCGGAGCCCAGGGCTCCCCTGCCAAGTTACAGACATAAGCAGCAACAGGCGAGTGCTTCCATAGAGAGACTTCCAGTATCAGCCTGCCTTATCAAGCATCCCTAGACGGGAGAGAAAGAGCTCCTCCTGAGCTCTGTGATTAGGTAATGTCAGTGGGAAAGAAAAAGCAGGTAACAAAAATTGGACACAAATGCAGAAAGTAAAATAAGATTATCCTTGTATACTCCAGTAAGAACCTACGGTAATTTAATACTGCTGTAACTTACTTGATGCAACTATTCCATTACTTCATTTTTGCTGTCAAAAAATGCAAAATCAAAACTTCTCCTATGGCACTTGTTGCTATGATGTAATGGCAAGGAGTCTCCTTGCACCTCTGTTGCAGAAACAGAATGTCAGTGCCCGATCCAGTGCTCTGCAGAGCTATGGACCGTGGAGGCACTTACACCACTGCTGTACCACAGGGCCAGAAGCAATGAACACCACTTCAACTAGACAGAACACCGGAATCAGTATCTGCTAGGAGATTCCTACGTGTGGTTCCTAAAATTAGAAACATCATGTTAAGATTAGGAGTGTCTCTCTAAACTCAGAGCATGTTCAAACCAACTGAAAGTAAAATTAGCACTATGTTTTATAAAATGCTCAAAGGTGAGACAACAGTTACTTTATTTCCCTTTTAATTTTTTATCTACTCCTCATATCAATATTTTTGATATCTTTACCCTGGGTCCAAAATACTCAGTCATGGAAGCATCACCTCAGCTGTTACACACCTGCTACCCCTTGCTTAGAACAGTGAATGTATTTCAGAGTGAGTAGAGATGTCTGAGGACTGAGCTCAAAGTACCAGGAAGGAGTTTTCAAACCATAGGGTGCCTATGTCTCTCGGAGCTCAGGTCAAACGTTGATGAACTTGAAGCGTTTAAGCAACTATCAGTACTCAGTCACTTATAGAAATTCATCCCATCTTTTTGTCACTAAAAAATGTGACAAAGGAGACAGCAAGTCTTGGACATACTCTGGAGATCTCCTGGCATTCAGAAGTAAGAGCATTCTTAGCTAGATGTTCATTATGCCTCATTTGCTGTTTTCGAAACTTGTCAGGGCCAGGTGAAGCAAAGAAGCCCAGAAAGCGTCATGGCCAAAGTGAATGTGCACTAAGCCAAATTCGGACCTTCCTTCAGCTTTGAACTGACTTTGATGCTACTCCTGGCTGACACTGCCGGCTGGCACTATAGCCGAGCTCACCAGGCAGAAGGCTGCTATCACAGTGCCTGCCCTGCAGAGCAGCCAGCTGCCAGCGTAGTACAATCCGAAGCGAATCGCGACAATCGGAATCATTAGGAAACAGTGTGTGAATCACCGCGTAATGCACCTCAGGGTGAGTCATCCCGATTCAAACCAGCTTTCAGACCAGCACAATGTCAGTCAGCTTCTCACACCGTTCACTGTGAGTCAGATCTCAGCACCGAGTACAATGTGAAATGAGTCACTGACTAATACAGCGCCATGTGCCTCCAGATCCCAGCGCGAGTTGTCAGAGCTTCTGTGTGATATGAGTCACTTCATAGTACAGTAAAATGGGCTTTTTTGGAGGCCATTCATAATTAAGTATAATGCAACCAAGCGCTCAGGAGGAGATAATGGGAGTGAGCAGAGTAAACTGCTACGGCAGCAGTTTCACTGCATAGTAGAGAGGTTTGTAAAATATTAGGATGAATGATTTTTAAAATTTTATTGTTTCTCAAAACAAGCTGCATAAAAATAACTAGAAGCAGGTACTTTCTCTCACATCAGAGCCAGCAAAGGAGGGTTGAAGCAGTAGTAAAAATCCCAACACTGGAGAAACCTGTGGGGTTCTTTGTCGGTTTGTGCTTCCAAGAGAGCTGATCAGTCAGTGTGACTGACATACATCCACTGAGGCTGGCCCCAGCTGCCACAGAAGACAAGGCAAGGGGTACTGACAGCTTGTGCTGTGCAGAGAAGATTTTGACACTGATGTAATTTAACTGCAGTTTGCAGTGACCTACTTTGTGAAGGACACAGCATGGGATGAAGTTATATCCATACTTATATACATGCTGCTCCACTGTCATAGCATCCACATAATCAGCGGGATAGAAACAACAGATTGCTTTTGTTGCTTTTTCTATGCGACTGGTAAAGAATTCTCTCACGTCTTTCCCGTATTACAGGAGAAATAAGGACAGTGACCCTGCTAATTACATGTTAAAGTAACATTTTCAATGAAGTGTCTTGTGATAAAATCCAAACTAAAGAAATTCTTTATCCAGAGGAGATATAGGGCAACTCTCTTAAAAACCAACCAACCAACCAACCAACCAACCAAAAAACCCAAAACACAAAAATTCCACTGAAGCCCAAAGTAACTAGGTTTTTTAAGAGAAAAGTCAGATTTTACTCAGAGAAAGACTTCAGTGCAGGAAGATTTTGCAGACAGTGGTTTGATGTGGTGGCCAACTGGCCAGAATCGAATACCAAAGAAAAAAGGAGCAGAAGACATCTAAGCCATTCATAGAAAAATATCTGTTACAGGTGACATGATCAAGGCACCATTAGCTGTTACTACGTGGGTGTGATACACTTTCAGCCATTCCTTTTGACACGTAAAGCAGTGCTTTAAGCTGGATAGATGAACTCGGCTCCCCCGAGCTGCTGCTCCTCTGGAAAAACAAATTAAACAAAACAGGCAAAGGCACTCAGTTTCTGGACACATGGCATAGAAGTGTCCCAGAGTTGTTAGTTATAGGATAACACTTTCACTTGCAACTTTATCCACTTAAGCCTTTAACAGACTTGGGCACAGCAGTGTCATAAAAAGCTGGTTTATTCCATGTGCTGCCAGTCTCTTTTCTGCTAACCTCCGTCTTGCTGTCACAAACTCTCAACCATTTCAGCCACCCCACTACAATATGCCAAATCTCCAATAATGCAAGATAACTTTCAAGGAGTTCTCTTGCTCTTAACCTACTAAGTGGGCAATCTGACAACTGTGCCTAAAGCATGTGCATATGTGTGGGCGAGTTCATTAACATAGATGAGAATTCTTCTCTGTCTAAAATAGCACACTGCTTGGTGCAGAAAGCCTGCCTGTCACATTTGTCAATGAAAAGGAAGAAGCACGAGCATCAAGATTCCTGTTCATATTTCAGCTGAAAATGAACTGCCACAGGCTTCAGTGGGAGTTTGTTGCAGCCCCAAATATACCTGAATTGTTAAAATATAGATTCAGAGATTTATTTGGAACTTGACCCCAGTTGCAAGTCTCTTACGACATTAGTAGATAAGAACAGAATCTCTTCCAACTTACTGGTTACCATTACTAGGAGGATCCAAAGACAAAGCAGCAACTATGAGAGTTACATAACCTCACCTAAAGCTCACTGACACCAAGAGGTGCCTTTCACTGCTTTCGTGGAGTTTGGATCCAGCCTGAAGTATTTACTGAAAAATAACTGGACTATATGACCCACACCTGTGCACTCACTCCAAGTGGCTGTCAGCTTACAGCACAGGGCTTCTCAGGCTGTGGAGTTACTGGGAAAGCTCCATGCGGTGGCCATGCAAATCAGCCCCCAGGACAAGCTAAAGGCTTGCACACAGACCTGATTGTAATGTGTACAAGGAAGAAACACTATGTCTAAGTAATTAAGCTTAAGTAAAGAATCTTTGCACTTTGAGGTGAGAAAATGTCATTGTGTTTTAGCATAAAGTGAGGATAAAAGTATAAAGGTTTGTCTACTATCTTCTGCGTATTCTCAGGTTTGGGATTTTTTTTTTTTTTTTTTTTTAATTTGGCTGAGGATTTGTTTTGTTTTTCAAATTGACATTTGTGGCTTAGATTTTAAATATTCCTCCTTTGGGAATGCTATTTTCTTGGCAGCCCACCTTTCTGCTGAGAAGTTAGCAAATACTATAAATGTTGCAACTAAGCCAAGTATCACCTGAAGTGTTTTTAACCAGGGAAATCATTTTCACTCTTGACCTTTACATTCCTTCGTGTTTATAAGATTACATAGAGAAATGCTTCATAATCTGAATGTCAGATAGGTATGCTTTGGAGTGGAAAAGTATGACAGATATTCTTATTTCACCACCTCAGCATTACTCTTAAGGCATACAGTGGTTTTGCCACCATTGTCAAAAGTAGCATCTCAGATGCTTGCTTAAATCCTTGGACTTCTTTTTTTTTTAATTACTTATTAGCATTCAATAATATGAGCACATACATTTTGATATGATTCATAGATACTACCTAGCAAGATAGGAAGCAAGAACATGTGCCATTAATTTTCCTCTATTTTTGTTTTATTGCTCTTTAGGGACAATTTTATAATGGACTAAATTTGTTGTTATTACATAGAGAAGGACATATTATTCCCTGAGAGATCCAGAAACTCTCCACCTAGGCATCTGCAGAGATGCTCCATTAGATGGACTTGAAACAATGAACCAACTGGAGAGAAGCTGATCACCTCAATTCCTTACTCCGCTTTCTCATTTAAGCATTTGACTAAAATTGATGCTCTCCATGCAAAATTTGGATGGTTCTCCAGGCAGGACCCACTGTGCCTAGACAAGTTTCTTTATGTTCCAATGTCCTGATGAATATCCAGGATGGAGAATATCCAGAGACTCCAAGGCTACAAAATCAACCCAATTCTGCATAGACTGCAGGCAGTCAGAAGAGACTTGTAAGCGGCCAGTCACTTATTTGTAGTCAGAAGAAACTTCCTGCAGATGCAGAAATGGTCAGGCCGGACAGACTCATGTACACAATTTAGGGAGGTAGAAGATGTTTTGTAGCTCGAGACAATCACCAGGGATGTATCATGAGTATACTGGAAAATTATATGAATAGAAGACCTTTTTACTATAGGTCTAAAAACACCTTCTCCTTTTTGCCCTGAAGGAACCTGAAGCCTACTGAAGGCAAAAAATAACCACTTCAGTTCCCACAAATCCACAAATCAATCAAGCAATTGCTTAAATTGTTGCTAATGTGGGCTGTACTATAAAAGTGCAAGGAATTGTACTAATTCCTACAAATAATACTCACCAGAGTAACTGATAAATCTACTACCTATTCCTGCACACAGCACAGCTCAAACCAGCAATTGCCCAGCAAGGCTCATTACACAGCTCTGGTGGTTGCAGCAAGAAGCAGTAAAGTGTGATGGAAAACTTCCATGTCCTACAGTGAAATTCTGGATATACTAGAAGTAGCAGAGAGATACCTACATGCATGAAATAAGGCTCTTCTGAAGTTAGATAAACAATGCTGGGATAGATCACTTACTCATTGCTTGTTCTGTGAACCTGACCAGCCTGACAGGGCTTTGTCCTATGCGTCTTAATACAACGTGCACCAAAGGAACATTTACAACCCTGTAATAACCTGCTCAGCTCTCTACCTTGCCATCCTGTAACATGGACCCTGAATTGTATTTAGCCCAGGCTAATTCAATATTAATTTGAATTATGGATATGAATGTGTGAACATAAAATATCTCAGAAGCTAAGAGTAGATTTATTAGGCTATATAAACAGCACACCTCTGAATCCAAGTTACATTTTTCTAATTGATAAGAATTGTTTACTGTCCAAAGCAGCCTGAAATATTGTTAGATATATTACCCTTAGAAAAATGCTTTATATGCTATCACTAATTGAAATGTGAAAATGCTCTATTTGAAGTAGTATAGGTATCTGGAAGGAAATTAATACTTATTCATTCCATTAATGTGAATCTGAAGCTGTCAGAAAGAAATCTAAACTTACAAATGCATTCTATGTTTCAGTTATCCTTCCACATTTTGAAACAAGAAAGGTTGGGGAGGGGGATTGTAAGCCATGTTCTTATTCTGATTTTCTATTTCTAATCATTTAGGCATTCCTTGTCAGACTGGGTCTTTAGAGTTTCAAAACGGGTTATAATTTCTTTCTGTATTATTGTTCTTGTATTTTATTCCTCCTGCTACACAGGTGCATCTTCTGCTACCGTGTCATGCATTTGTCTCTCGGGAGAGTGGGTGGTTCTCACAAATACAAAAACTATTAGGCTCTGTAAGACAGATAGAAATTCAACATTAAAAAAAAACACAGTAGCCAAAGTGTAGTAAAATGTAATGCTGCACTCTGCTAAAATAACCTTCTTTCTTCTCCTGACACTTCTGTCAAGTCCATGATACCATCTGTACGTTCCCCCTCAAGTTAAAACAACCGTATTTCCTAAACCTGAATGAACATTTTAGAAAGGAAAGCAACTTTTAACCCCCAAGTATTTATCTCATTAGATTCAAGTCAGATATTAAATTATAGATTTAAAAAAAGAACTCAAAATTGGTACCAGCTAATTTTAATTCCCCTACAATTGTCATGACCTCAAGAGAAGGTTTAGGAACCTGAAACAAACCTACACACAAAGGATCTCATGACACGGGAGGATGACTAGCTATGTATCCAAAAATCAGATACAAATACAAGAAGAAAGACATACTCATCTTTGTACAAGCTAGCATTTCATCTCTAAAAAACATCTGTCACTTACATATGGCACAACTTTCAGTATAACAGGGAGAGCATTATTAAGTGCTGTAGAGCAAGTGTGAAGCTCAGAGATAGGTCAGAAAGGAGCAGGGACTTCAAGGGGACTTGTCATTTCATCAACACCACTTATCTGCACAATCTGCAAAATGCAGTCTCCAAAAAGGCTTCCTACAACTGTGAAAAAAAAACAAACCAAAAATTGTTTCTTGCTGTCTTCAGTTGGGGAACTCAGTGAAAACCATGCAATTATTGTCATCTAGTTGTGTGTTTCCTCCTCATCTTCACAGAAGCACAGAGAAAAACATTTTAAAAAACTGTGGAAGTCAGACCTTCAGTGGAGAAATGAGCACTGGCCTTTCCCCCTTTGCTACAAGGGGAACCAGCAAGTTTGAGACATCCTCAATACTCACCAAAGGCCAGATTTTCAGGAGAGCTCAGGTGTCTCACTCAAGCATCATGAAGCCTGTGCACTGGCTAATCAAGTGAAAGGAAAAAAAAAAGAAGCCCTAACTACTTCTATTCTGTACCATTTTCTTTAGGAATGGCCTTGAAGTCAAAACCTCAGGAAGCCCTTTTCAACTCCTAGGCATGTATACCTCTGTGCCAAGAGCTCTAGCTCTCCAAGACCACTCACTTTTGTTCTCTGCATCACCACTCCCTTCGCATTGTATTCCCACCCATGTGAAGAATTCATTAGCCCTTCGCCTTCCATCACGGCACTTAAATTAGTGAATCTTCCAAAGGATTCGACACCTAAGAACTTCCATAGGAGGAAATCAGGCATTTAGCTTTTCAGTTCCTTTGAGGCTGTGGCCTTCAGCACTTCTGGGTAAGACTTTTAAGGAAATAAAAGGGAAAAAAGAGAGAGATGTTTCTTACTTCCCCCTTCCTTTGTTGCTTGCAGCCCATGGGATCAGAGAGGACGGAGATACGCAAACGGCAGATGGCTACAACCCCGGAGACCCCAGCTGCACAGGCTCAGCTCAGCACAGGAAATCGAGGGTCCAATGCCTGCTGCTTTTGTTGGTGCTGTTGCTGCAGCTGCTCATGGTAACCCCTCTCATTCAAGCCTCTGGGGAACAGAATAGCAGGGAAGGAACACATTGCTCGTGCATAGGACAACACAAGACAAAGAAACACTTGTAAAATTCTGCAAATCTGGGATACAAGGAGATAACTGTGCTCTACTATGAGACACAATCCTCTACTCCAGTGTAGTCTTTCTTTCCCCTGCCATTGAAATAACAGATTTAAAAAGAAATACCTGTACAGTATCTCTATTGCACTCTTTCTGTCAATACTGTGTAATGTCTGTTTTGTGCATGACAGGTTCTCCCCAGCACTGACCTTCACCAAGGCTCCCACTAAAAACTGAAAGCAATACCACAATATGTCACAGCTTTAGACTTAGATTTGGGACTTGACAAGTAGCACCAAAGGTGTTAAGTGGAGTTAGGAGAAGGTGGAAGAATTTGTAGGTCAGAAAATGAATAACCAGGTGCCCAGCACTGTTCTTTTCCCCTGAAGGTAACTGGATCTGTTGTCATTAAGTAGTACTGCCAACTCATGGCACTTGCAACTCCTATGAAGATAATCATTGGGACCAGAAACTTTAAACATTGTGGGTATTTGCTGAAGATGAGGAGCTAAGCAGAAAAAATTAAGAAAAGCTCCCATTACAAAAGTCTCATTCCTGTAAGGAAGAAAATATATCAATCAAAGCAAAAGAAGGAATCACTTGATTTCTTAAATTAATGATGTGTTCACTTTCACTTTCTTAGCAGCTCCTCCAGATCCAAGTGATTTCATTCCAAACTGAAGTAAATCTTCACATACTCAAAAGCCCTGTACCTGTTTGGGGTAAAGCATTACTTAATGGATGACCAGAACTTCCATTCAAATAAACAAAAAGTCTTAAACAGCCAAAAAGAGTTCAGCCAAAACACTGACAGCAAGTGCAATGCTTCTTAGAAATTCACTATCCACCACATAAATACTTCAGTGCAAGCAAAGTTGGCACTGAGGTGATGGGAGGTAATCACAAATAACTTTGCAGCCTGGGCTAAGGAATCTATTCCACAAATGTTGTTTTCCAATAGCACCCTGTGGCAAAAGCTTTGGAGAACACGATTAGAAGGCAATGGAAGAGCAGACTGATCATTTCCTTGCTGTTGGTACTCAGCTCACCAGAAGCCAAGACACACAAAGTTCTGCCCTCTCTAATGTAAATAGTGACTATTTTGCAAGGATGAAATGCTGCTTAGAGGTTTGGGGGTTTTTTGTGAGATGCCAAGAACTCTGACTCTGATCCTACCAAGCTTTTCAGCAGGTGCTTAGAGGTAAACTAAGGAAGAATTTAGAGAGACATTAATACTGTGCCTGTACAGGACCAGTTTGCTACCTATTGCATCTATGTCAAAGCATCCCACACAAATTCCAATGCCATTTCAACAGCTTTCCAGTGCAATTGCAAGTGGCTCAGTCTAGAGCTGCATTACACAAACCAGGTTTTTCATAAAAGATAAAAATAAGACACATTTGTCCACTAAGTCATTGCATATAAAATTTGCATTTTATTTTTTAAATTGTTGATAAAGTGTGCTTTTTTTGCCATTTTACCTGGTATTTTCCAGGATGCTCATTTTCTACGCACCTCACTATTCAAACAATTCAAAGAAAGCAATTCACTCAGTAGGGTTTGTGAAAATACCCAAATTTCATGATGCTTAAAATTCCTGTTTGCATTTCAGAATCATCTGGGAAACCAATACAGGCTCAGAAACAGAGCAGCTTGTTTCAGCTTTAAAATAATTTCTGGGGGGGGGGTTTTGTTAAACAATTGTTTTCTAGTAGCAAGAAATGCAAAACAAACCGTAATTAAGCTATTTATATTCCCCATTCATAGACCATTTCCTCAAAATAGCCCAAGAACTTGGAACATAAAAGTTATGAATAGGAATAAAAATAACTGTCTCCATGAGTCATACAGCTGAGCTGCTGAACATCCAATATTCAGCACACTCTCAATAGTAGATTTAGAATGAAATGAAATGAGTCTCTCAGCTGGATGCTCAGAGCCTGTGTTCGTTCCTACAGTCAAACCCAAGCCTGTAGCCTGTTACTCTTCCAGATCCTGACAGGATCAGTATTGCACTAGTGGTCTCTTCATTGTTTACTTGTACATTTCTAGGGAAAGAATCTGCCTGTAGGTAATTTTCTGAGGCATGACATGTTCTCTTAGGGAAGCGTTTGTTATTTCTTTGGTCTTCTTCCTTTTCTGTGCATTATCTGATGACGACATTATTCCTTTCTATTGGACCTGTTGGTTCCCCTCAATCCGAAAATAGCTCTGACAAGAGTGTTCCTTCCTGTCTGTGTGTGAGGAATACACATCATTTACATATTCAAAAAAGGCCAGAACCACTGGTAAAACGGGTAGTAAAGGCTTGAGACCTATATAACCCAAAAGAATAAAGAACTAGCATTACTACTTAGCTTTTTCTTTTTTTCTTTATTTTTTTTTTTTTTCTGAAAAGGTAAATTGAGATAGTTCATTGGTTTGAACATATGGTTCAGATGTTGCTGAAGAAAGTGTTTGCAATATCTACTCTCCATCTTAGCAATACTAAAGCTTTCCTATGTCTTCAACATATGGACTGCTGTGGCAAACAGAAAAGCAGGTCTCTGCAGATTATGGACTAACAGTAGACAAACAGGGAGAAGGAGATGCCCAGTAAATAATAAGGCTGCAAATAAGACTTGGTCAAGAGTTTAGAATGCAGAACAGGCAGAAAAATCCACTGGTTTAACAAAAAACCTTCCCAGAGATAAATGAGACTCAGGGATTAAGGCACCAAAACGTAGAACATCGGCATGAAAGAAAGGGAAGATACAAATGAAGGAATTCAGTTTGGTGTTTCCTAGAAGTTATAGTGACTGTATTGCTTTGTTTCAGCTGGAGGACTCATTTCATATAAATAACAGGTTATTCACTGGGACCTTTTCTTCTTGACATATTTTAAGCAGCTTTACAGACTATATGAATGCATGTGTGTATGCACATGCATTCCTCACTGAGCTACGATAGCCTGGATGAACTGGAATGTAGTCTCCATTCCCTAAAAAGAAATATTTATATTTTCAAATCCAGTTTCAAATGAAGAAGAATCATCTACAACTACAAAGGAAATTTTTAAAAACTAGAGCTATGTAAACTAACATTTGATGAAAGAGGCAGGAGTTGAGAGCTACCCTTCAATGGGACACCAAAAACTGTCAGTGATCACTAGTGATTGCAGCAAACTTTGTTTTTGTAATGTTACAAACAAGTGTTTCCATTCAGACATACTCAAAATGATATTCAGTAGCGATAGCTCTGCTCTTTGTGCTCCAGACCTCACATTTTGAAGCATATATTAGCAATTTCCTAAGATGCAATCAATTATCACACAATCTGGCTTTATTGACACATTGAACTCTGAAAGATGCTTACCCTTCCAACATCAAATACAGAAGTCTCTAGCTCACTGAAATCTTGTGTTCTGCTTCTGAACCCTGGCTTTCCTGTGACATGGTATGATAACTCTGAACCAGTCTTGGCCTTCATCATAGCCAAGGAGACAAAAAATGCAAACAAACAAATCCAAACCCACCCACCTTAAAATCTAACTCAAATAAAAACAGTGCCTCAAGTCCAGCTTAAGTAAAAACACTGCACTGAGTATACACAGTACACACATGAATGGAGAATAGATTTGGTATGTGACAAAGGGTATGTATGTATACATATATATCCCATACACACGTATATATACACTTGTGTGTATATAGATATATATATATAATTGGACCTGATGATCCTTATGGGTCCCTTCAACTTGAGATATTCTATGGAACTATGATCCTTCTGCAGAAAGTCTGTATTACAGAATATCAAACTGCATTCAGCTACACTCAAGTTTGCCAGGTTTATACAACTGTAAAATTATGGTCAGAATGTAACTATGGGTAATGTGCCAACCATTAGCTTCTGTCCTTTTAGAATTTATTTTTCTTTTAGTATCAAAGGAAAATTATCTGGTGTATGCTCAGCCTTTATCTCTATAAAGATGACTAAAATTTTGTTTGCTACCTTGCAGTCTTACTGTTAGAAATCAAGAAGAAGAGAGAGCAAGGAGAACATCTCATGAACTCCAAGCAGAGGGTATTCCAAACTGTGAGGAAAGGTACGGCCTTTATTAAGTGCTCTGTCAAGCTAAAACGAAACAAACCCAACAAACCATACTAAGTAATTGCAGTGAATTGCCTAAAATATGAGAATAACTATTATCTATTTGTCATTTACACTCAATTTGCAAGTCACCCGTTTGTCTACCTTCTAATGAACCAAAGGTCTGATCTGTAATATTTTACTTTATTTATCTGCAGCATGTAATTACATCCCCATTCTCATAATATGACAAATAAAAAACAGCATTGCAAACTGTCTCCCTTTTTTCTGAAGTAATTTGAAAATACATCCTGTTCCCACCCAGCAAGTATACAGTGAGTCTAACTGGCAGGGCTCAGCCTTACAAAAATAATAAATAAAAAGAAGAGCTTAGATCCTCCCAAGAGTCAGGCAACAGTTTCTTCAGAATTGCTCAAACAGTTAAAAGCACCTGCAAAATGGTAATATACAGGTGGGTACCTTTCAGAGTATTTGAATCATTGCTTCTTTATACGTATTTTCATTCCATTTTTAACCATAATTTAACAAGGAATATTAGGGATAGAAAAAATGACTAGCTGTTGCAGAGGTACTTCTATGTTGCAATTACTCTGAGCAGTAAACTCCAATTTCTGCATCAAAGCAGAGGCAATCCCCTGAATCAGAGATTTTGATAAGCACTCACTCAAAAAACATCTTATGTATGTGTTTACAAGTAGAGTCGGCACTTGGGTAGTTCCAGCGAGGAATCGGAACCCCACAAACCTTACAATTTTGTACCATTGTGATGGCAGATGCCTCCTGCCAGCTCCAAACAGCTTGAGTAACAATCATTCATTTCTCTCTTCTTTTGCTCTTCTTCCTCCTTAAGCCCTGCTCCTACTCTCGAAGAAGTAAATGCCTGGGCTCAATCCTTTGACAAGTTGATGCTTACTCCAGCTGGCAGAAACGCTTTTCGTGAATTTCTACGAACGGAATTCAGCGAGGAAAACATGCTTTTCTGGATGGCCTGTGAGGAACTAAAACAAGAATCCAACAAAAGCGTCATTGAAGAAAAAGCAAGACTAATTTATGAAGATTATATTTCTATCCTTTCTCCAAAAGAGGTAGGTAGCTTTCCCTAATATATTTGATGTTGCTTTGCACAGTTAGCTGTAATGTGTTTAAAGCTACACCAATACTCAGGGAGAACTTTCCCCCCACACACATTCTACTGCCATCAAGTAGTGGAATCATTTAGGGGAGGAAGGCACTCACCGTTGAGGTGAGATGGTCAAAACTATTTTCATTGGTTGTAAGAAAGCTCTTCCTATACTACCCTGGCATGCCGATGTGGAATTTCTAGTTTGAGGCACAAATACATGGCTGATCATGTTATCCTTGTTCAACTCAAATTTTATTTGTTGGACAAATCAGTTCCTTTTTTCGTTATGCTCAGAAGGGGGTGTATGCGTCTCTCCAAAAGCACAGTAACCACAAATAGTGTTATTTTCAAAGCACAAATTGCTCAAAGAGCAGCTGACAAAATACGGCATAGAACAAACACAATGACTTCCCCAATATTTTCAAAACTAGTTGTCACTTTGCTGTTAGCAAATATGTCAAGTTTCAAAGACACCTCAGTTCAGTTTGAATATAATCCTGCCAAGCAGGCTGGAATTTTAAACCGTCCAATATCCTTGGAGAACTTCAATTTCATTTTTTGTGGTGCCAGCTACACTTATGTACTTATAAAAATGCTGTTTAAATCTAGCCAGTCTGTTCCTGCAATACTAATATCTCTCTACCGACACTAGAGACTTGCAGAAAAAAAATATTACTGTATGTTGTATGGAATCATTATGTAGCCCTACCTGTGGTTCATGTCAATTCACCCTGCTTTTCAACAGCAATTTGATTAAGCAACAGCTTCCCAGGTTATATTTTCCGCCTGCGTCATACTCTTACTCCAAATTCAGTCTCTTTACAACAGCACTAACTCTCCAGGAAATGAACTGTCACAAAAAATTATAAATCCTCTCTACTACAGAGCAGGAAGTTCGTCTGGAAATAACCCACTGGTCTCCCAGGTCTCAGTAATAACGGGATTGCAGACAGCCTTGTTCAAATAAAGTACCTCAGTAAGGACATTTCTCTATCCATATTCAAGATATTACTCCATTCAAATTTTAACAGAATAATTTTTTGCCTAAATATATTTAGCAGTTTTTACAGTCTTGGAGGACACCAGCTCAAACGGGCAAAAAAGATGGCTTTTTCAGCCAATAAAACGAAACTAAGACTCCACCCGTACTACTCACCACTAATATTTACACAACTTTCTATTTTGATATGCAGGTCAGTCTGGACTCCAGAGTAAGAGAAGTTATTAACCGAAATATGCTGGAACCCTCACAACACACCTTTGATGATGCACAGCTTCAAATTTATACCTTAATGCACAGAGACTCTTACCCACGGTTTATGAACTCTGCTATTTATAAGGACTTGCTTCAGTCCTTGTCTGAAAAATCTATTGAAGCATAGAATTTTTTCTTAAATGTATTTATTTTAAAACAGACGGGACTCTGGGCTACAGAAATCCACAGGAAATTTAGAATTAATCAGACATTTACCTGAAAATAACTCAGGCAAGTTTTACTACAGACTGAATAATTTAAATCCACACACAGCTCTGACACAATCAGCTAAGTACAGTTTCTGGTTAAATTCAGTCCTATTTTGCAAGAGGAAATGACGAGAATGAAGAAGAAATGTTGTAGTTTTTAAAAATGCAGTATTTTTTCAAACACAGCAGAGAATTCAGACACAAAGCTATTACAACCTGTGTCTGAGGTACAAATACCAACTAAGCATGAAAACTAAAAATGATTTGTAAGTGGAATGTTAGAATTTTCTTGAAAACCAAGCCAGTTGCCCCATCCACACTGTGACCAAAGTCAATACTGGGTTACTCTAGGCAGTGCCATCATACCTGGCACAGGTATACTCCACTTGTTTTGGTGTATTTAATGCAAACATGGTGCACTAAGGGAAATTGGCATGGCAATCTCAAGTTTATGGAAGTTACTGGTTGAAATAATGCTGCCTATAAAGAAAATCTTTTGCTGAAGAATTGTTATTTTAGTACTACGATCTGCTGAGATTCTTAAGTTCCCTTTGGTGATGTTCACAAAGTTAAATTATTTACTTCAGAGGAAGACAAGTCTGGGCATTCAAATTCCAAAATAAAGCACAAGAATTCTCACACATTCTTCTCTTCCCTCGGTAGGTGTATGTAAGACCCTTCACTATTTGCTCCCAAGTGGATGGCAATTTCAGCCAGCTTGTGTTTGTAAATACTGAATTCTCCCATTCCCTGACACATCTTGTAAGGTTTCCATTACAGATATAAACACAATTTAATTAATAAAAGCAGGAAGATGGAACTTGTGTTCTGATACAGCACTATTTCAGACTGTAAAACAGCACCAGCTCTACCCAGTAATAAATCATGTTCATTTACAGTATACACAAAACATTACACCTAATTCCTGATCATACCTCAAAAATCAGTAATCACAGGAAATACTAGGAAGAAAGTACGTTGAATCCACATAAACTATCTGTAGATCTGTTACTCTAATGTCATCATTCCACCATGTTAAACTCTGGAGTTTATAGTGGATTTTCACTGAATTGTATTTTTCTCCTGTGTACTTATTTAAATGAGCCAAATGACACCTGCAGGTTAGAAAAAGACATATGGGAAACAGAAAGACAAAAAAAAAAAATACCCCTAGAAGGGAGAACCAGACAGGCATAGTTCAGTGATATATACTGTAGCCTTTCCAAAACCTGCTCTTTGCCTAATTCCAGCACTGTGGAAAGTACAAAATGGGGACTTTCTCTAAAAAAAAAGTAAATGGGAATAACAAAATAGAATTTAAGAGATCAATTTGATTATTTCCTCAATGCACTTGGCAGGAGACATGTTACTGCATTTGCATTTTGAAGCACATAATGATCAGATTTTTTCATTACACAGCACCACAGGAGAAGGGCCAGTACATGGTAAGTTATCAATACTATGGGCTGCTTCAAGGCCAGGCTGGATGGGGCACTGAACAACCTGGTCTAGTGGGAGGTGTCCCTGCCAGTAGGGCTGGTACTAGATTAAGGTACCTTCAACATGCCAGCACAAAAAAGTAAACAAAAAAAACCCACAGAGTGCAAATCTAAGTGCTTTTGCCCTCCGTAGCACAGAGCTGGATGACTAAGTTAAGAGCAAACCTTTCCATGTACTGCTAAAGACACAGTCCAGTTAATGTTTGCCACTGTTTAACCTAGCAGTGCTGCTTACCGCAGCTGAATTTCTGTTTAACACACTCAATGCACCACCAATACAATTTCAGTTTATGTGAAGTATTACAATGTAAGTAGTGACTTCAACAAAACTAACTAGGTGTCTTCAAAAGGCAGCACTCGTGCGGAGCTTGCAGTCAAACAGACGATGCTGTACTTGTTTTAATCACGGTGGGTACAAGTGCTTTCAACTTCTAACTTGACAAATTAAGTTTAACTAGGTCAAATCCAGCTTGTTGGAAAGATCATATGCACACATCAAAAAAGACTTCAAAGCATGTCATCTCACAAAATGGAGGATTTAATTTCTTTTAAGTTATCTCTCTTCCCTGCCAAGACACTTCATTAAAAGCTGGAAGACAGGCCGAACACTCATAGTTCATATCAAACAATATATTCTATTATTCTGCAAGAAAAAAAAAAAAAAAGATGAAGTTAGAGGGGAGAGAAAACTCTATTGGTTTGGGCAGTTTTATGGTTAACACTAAATTATTAAAAGAAGAAAATAATAATTTCTAAGCTTATTTTCCATGTGCCACAACTTCTAAGCAATTAACGTTCTCTAGGCAATTTTCGTTTTACTTCTGCATTACAATATGTTGACACTTGCAATGTGCATTTTTCCCTGAAATACCTTAACAATCTTAATGCTGTGCTTTAGGCTTAAGCTTATACCCACAACCAGTGGCAGAATGCTGATCCCTAGATATCCTGAGAGTATCTCCTAAAAAACCCAAACAACCCACTCCCCTAAATATCTTGCTATTTTGAGCCTGGTTAATGCTGGATTTAATTGATGGCATGGAGGTAGGGGGGTGGGGGGACGAGGGGGAAGAGGAAAACAAAACCCCCACACAGACGACAAATTTTTAATTACATTTCAATACTATATACTTGCTCATGGTGCATAAACTTCTCAGGGCAAAAGCAAAGTGCACTGAAAAGGAAAAGTTTCCATAGACAAGCTGTTACATTAATAGCAGGAGAAAATAATCATATTGACATAAGATATTATTTAATCATGTTAAGAAATTATCACAAAATCAATTTATCCTAGGTTGAAGATGAGCACAGTTGGTTTGCCTTGGCATTTATCGAACTACAGGATATCATTAAGCTCTAACAACTTTCCAGTCCACTGGCATTCTTCCTTCCATGTCTGCACATCATGAAGCAGCAACTCCCACAGAACACGCAAACTACTAAAGACTGCTCTTTTCACCAGCCTGCTAAGCACTATTAAAATTGCATGGGCTCCTTCAGCCAACATACTGTGCTTTACAGTGACCTTTAAATTCCAAAGTCATTATCCCAGTACAAATGAAGAAAAAAAATCATATATTTATTCTGAAGGGCTCCACCATATAAAGTTAGATTAAAATTCATCACACAAGCATCATGTACTTATGCAGTTTCTGATTACAAAGGATATCAGAAAAAAGATAAAGTGATGAGAAAGGCTATCATATCACAATGTTATGTAATTTTTAAACAACTTTGCTGTAAGCAGTACTTAAGAACATGTGTCTTCTGCCATAAAAAGTATGAGTATCATTTCAATGACATTATGAAAGATTTTCTATACTAATGTTGTAAGTAAATTAATCCCAAACCCTTTGAAATGGTAAAAGAATTCAAGAGTAGTGATAATCTAGTGAAAAAGAAGCTAATATACAGTTGTATAAAACTCTGCTTAAAAGAAGTGAAACTCCTCAGGTTTGTTTACATGAATGACTACTATTTCAAGATCTATTTTCAGAGCCTTGTGTTTGAAAGGTAATACAACCACATTTTACAGAATGAAGACTTCATGGTGATGAATTAAGTTTTGTCTAGGCTGGTAAGGGTTGTGAGTTTCAATTAAAATTCATGTATGTGATCACAAGTGGAATCCTGAACTCTGGATAAAAAGTAGGCACTTCCTTTGATTCACAAAAGCCAAGATCACTGGGCAGATATTTCCCTTCTGCTTAGCGATAGTCAAAAAGAATCATTCAGTACAAGACATTTTAAAACTCATACTTTCTCCTGAATGAGATAACACAATGCGTAAGAAAATGTATTAGATATGAGAAAATATCTTCTAATGAAGGATCCAGAAGTTTTCTGAGCAGCAGAATCCTCTAGCCTTGCCTACAGAAGACTGGATCCTTAAAGAACTACACACACAA
>VYZT01056278.1:0-32530 GCA_013400735.1 Pomatostomus ruficeps | reverse complement strand
CTTTTTTTTCCTGTCAGAAAAATCTGGTTTAGTTCGACCACATTAGAGACACTATGTTCTGTAGGATTAAGTAACTTGCTAAGAAAATTTATCCAAAGGAAGAAAAAAAGACATGCACAAAACCATTATTTATTTGGAGCCTGAGTCCACTCTCAAGTGTGGTTCTCTTGCTGGCCCCACTGTCCTGGCCTGACCAAGGACACACAGTGTGGGAGCAGAGTAGTTTTCAGTCAGCCCTGCTGCTGCCTGGAAAACAGGTTTGAAAGTAGCTTTCAGGCAGAATTTCTGCCCATGAAACTATTTCATGAAAGGTATTGATGGCCAGTGAGTTTGTTTAGACCAACAAATCAATACTTTGATATTATCAGTGTGTTCAATTGTTCCCACTCTGCTCCCCAGGAGAGCCGGCACCAAAGTGATCTTTGTAAGTGGTGTAATTTTGTAGGGAGAAAATCATCAAATTACCTGGGAGGGTAGCAGAGTTGCCTCTCAGGAGGCTCACTTTTTATTGATTTATAAAAAATATAATGCCTAGACCTCAGACCTCCTGAATGTGTTTCCTTTTAGCTAGATTCTTGATTAGACCATGTCTTCAGCTTGGTCTTTCAAAGACTGTTGTAATTTTTCCAAACACTACTTTTCTCGCTCTTCACCGTTAAGGATTATATTTCTTTTCCTTGCCCTCTGATAAATTCCAGGTGTACTCATTAATTGGATGCGCCTTTTAGTAATAGTATCGATGCCTCTTGCTATAGGTGGATGCAGAACTTCACACCATTGGGTTCAGACAAGCTGAGCTGGTAGAATGCAGGATTTATCAGCACTTGATTTCTGGGTATTGAGCCTTACTTTCAGACTAAATTTATAGGTTTTGAATTGTTTAAATCAGTTTTCTTTTTCTGAAAGCAAGTTTAAAAGGAACTTCAGAGCAAAATTACCTTTTCTTGGAACACAGCTTTTCTGTCCATGACCCATTTCCTCTGACTGTGAAGGACTCCAGCACACCTGGCAGCCCCCTTTTGGGAGAGCAATCTGTAAGACTTATTCTTCTGTCTAAGAGTCGTGATGAGGCTGGACTCCAGCTGAGCAACCTGATCTAGCTGAAGATGTCCCTGATCACTGCAGGGGGTTGGAACTAGATGACTTTTAAAGCTCTCTTTCAGCCCAAAAGATTCTGTGAGACTACACTCAGCCATGTTCTCTAGCGAGACTCGCTTTTACCATTTGCCGGTTCTCAGCTTTTGAAATTTGGTGAATTAGGATGTAACTGGAAAACAAGGGTGTAGCTGATCAAGCTGATTCTTGGTTGACCCCTTGGTAAACCAAAGGAGTTCAGAGGGGAACAGAAAAGTAATAACCAGTTGAGGGAACTAATGATGAGCCATTCCAGCTTGCTGTGAAGTCAGATCAGTACCACAGTCAGTGTGAGAGAGGCACCGGCACATGTCTGGAAGTGAAAGAGGGGTGATCAGGAGACAGTGATGAGCAGGTGAACTGTCACTTAGAGCTGTTAGGTCAGCTGAGCTGTCTTGCCTGCCATGGCGCTGAGTTTTATAACCTTTTTATGCCAACACAGACATGCAGCATGGAGAGTGTGACCCACAGTCTGGCCCATCTTGTTCCTGAGAAAAGTCTCCTGGAAGAAATAGAATTTGAACTAGAAAGCAAAATGACTCTCTTAACAGACCATGAAGTGCTGACAGGCTGCTTTTAAAACAAACAAAAGTCCAAACCACCCAAAGCTCACACTTGATTTTGTATGTTTTTGGATTTAAACTCCCCCAACATATATAGATGTTGTACAAAATATTACACTTTGAGAATGTTTCAGGTCATCAGTCTGTTACTTGCAGGATTAAAAATCTGTTTTAAAAGACATTATTATCTGTCTGGAAGGCTGGTGAAAATGTATCCTTCTCATAGCTGTTAATCTCCACATCTGCCCCTCTAGAATGCTTTCATGTGATCTGCCCCTGTTGTTTTTTAAGCTTATGTGACTGATGCTAGATAAAGATTATATAGATCAAATGGGAAAGAAGTATGATTATTTTACATACAATATAAAATTCAAAAAGCATGCTTTCATCTACCTACTCTTTTTTTTTTTTAAAAAAAAGGGGGGGGGGGTGGAAGAAAGGTGTCAGACCTTACTCAGAGGATAATTATCTTCTCCTACACAGTGAGTTATAGAAGAAACATTGAACTCATCAATATGAGAATATCCCCCCAAGTTATAATGTGGAAAAAGTAGAGGATTGAAACTAAGAACAAAGGCTTGTCAGACTAAAATGGATACAGCTGTGTGTACAATTTTAATGCTGTTCCTAAGGAATTACGCTAAGACTCCTACAACAGGAACCGTGTGATCACCAAAGTGGACATTTCTGGAATTTAGAAAAACAGCAATAGCAGGGGTGGGGGTAGGGTTTTTTCTCAGCAAATTTGAACACCTCGTCCTTGTTTAAGTACGTTATACTGCTGCTACTGGCATTTTGAACACTGACAATCCGTTGGCCAAGGTTTTCTGCAAGCCTCGTGTCTGAGACTGCAGCAGCTGTTGGGATGTTGGAAGGTGCACAGACACTGCAAGCAGCCCTACCCTAAGACCTCAGAGGAGTGTGGTAGCTGTTATTTGGAGCAGTCAAGGCTTTTGAAAGAAAAACTTCTTCATCTCCAACAGTTTTTTTCTGTGTTTTGATAATATTAAGTGATTTCCTGATCTACTTCTTATGGTAAGAATACTTAGTAATTCAAGACATGCAAAGCAAAGAGAGGATTCTGCTTGAGAAAATCACTTGCAAATTCCTGTTAATTTTGCTCACAATTAACGTGATGCTGGCCTTTCTCAGTGCTAGTCAATATGATTGATGGATTTCTTTCAGGACAGTCGATTTAGTTTATTGAGGACTTTTAAACAGTGACTGATAGCTCTGTAAGTCAAAGAAAGAGTAGTTTAAAGGACTGCCAGAAGTAGTACTGAATATAAAATAGCATTCTTTTGAGACTGAAGTTGTACTAAAAAGTTTCATGAAAGCAGTAAATCGTTGCATCTTCATGAGAAAGAATGTATAACCAGAAAGTTTTGAGTCTGATTTGAAAACACATTAGTTTGGGTGGATTTTCTTGGTTTCTTTGTTTGATATTTGTTAGGATAAAAATAGCCCTGGTTTTCTGTATTCCTAATCATTTAACATGTTGTAGCAGTATTCAAAATAAAGTTAAAATGTTACTACTGAAATAGAGTGGTGTGTTCAGTTTTCAGAAAACGAAATGTATAATTCCTGACAATTTAGACTATTTCTCTAAAAGCATTTACTTTAGATCAGATAGGAGGTCTTTTGAAAAGTGAAAGTGATAGGAACCCCCAAACTTCTGTGGCTTTGGGATGTTGATTTCCAACCCCTGTGCAGCTTCCTGAAGGTGTCTTGGTGGTGTGAATTCCACTGGCAGTCACAAAGTAGTCAAGGCAGGAAGGCACCTTTGGAGATTGCACCTGGTCCAACCTCCTGCTCAGAGCAAGGTCAGCCAGAGCAGGTTGTTCAGGGCCATATCCCGTCAGGTTTTGATTATGTCTGGGGATGAAGAGGACTTCTGCAGGATTTCATCACTACTTACTTAAAATAAACTCCATCCTTGCTACTGGTTGTTGTAAATATTATTGTGAATTTAGCTCTCCCCAGGTATTGTAGATTGCATTCAGGTGACAAACTTGGCCAGTTCAGCCTGAGAGCTACACACAGGTTCACAAGATGTACTTTTCAGAATCGTACCCGACACCTTTTCATGGGGATGTTGATCTCACAATCAGCTGGGATCTCTTTAAAGGCAGAATGAACCACTACTAGAAATGATTCAACTCATTTTCCTTTCCACTTTGGTCTGCAAACTTGATTCTTTCCCAGTACCACACTTAGTTCTACTGTGTGGGCACATCTTCCACCATACGCAAAATCTGGTCCAACTGAAAAGAAACTCCTGGATTTCTTCTTTTGTATTGTGGCTTTTAAAGTTTTTGTGTTTGTGTTAGTTTTGTGTTCTTTAAGGGACTAAGATTTAGACCTCCATGGTAGCTGTTGAAAGATTGAAGAGAAGCAGCCAAAAAAATTTTGGTAGGGTGAAGCATCTCAAGAAGTTTACCCTAAATACAAAGGCTAGATAGTTGGCCTTTCATTCCTATGTCCTGCCTTGTTTTTCTTGTTACTTATACATATTTTTGTCCCTTTTATTTGTCAGTCTTGATGTCCTTACAGTAATGGTCCCATTACCTGGCTTTTCCCAGCATGAGGCAGCCCCAGGTGCCCCTCCCAGAAGTGGCCCAGAAGCCTCTTCCACATCAGCCTCTGGGCATCTGCACTGGGCACAGAATGTCCATAATACTACTTAAATTTTAAAAGCGTGAAAGATTTCATTAAAAGAATTGTCTTTACTTTCCTCCAGATTTTGGGGGGATGAAAGTGTGGAGGTCTACTCCCATTTCTGTGAAGATGCACTGAGCGTCACAGAGCAGACATATTTGTGTTCTTTAGGAAATTTCTTTACCTTAACTAATTAAATGCACCAATCATTTTTCTTTCTAAAAGCAGTGTTAGGGCGCTGGGTTTTATAGCAAAACACATCTAGCAGCAAATTAAAATGTTTTCCTTTCTTTTATTTCCTTAATAAGAAACAAAGACTTTTCTGCTTTGTTCAAAAGGTGTCACACAATTCCCTGTGGATTTTCATGGCTTATATTTTGTGACTCTTGGGATGGGGACAGTGATGGACTTTGTGGAAATTCTGGAGCAGGAATTTTAGTCATTGACCTTAGGGCAGGTAAAAAATTTCTAGGAATATCCATAAGGTATTTCATGTGCACAGAGGATTTCCAAGAAGTAAATGTCATCTTTTGTCTTATTTGCACCTACTTGAAATAAATGTGCAAATCTGATAGCAAACAGAATATATGTCAATTATGTTGGCATTTGTACCTGCTAGCAATAAGTTCAAGCATAGGAAGATGAAGCTATAGAATAGCTAGGAAGCAGAAAAAATGTTATTGCTCCCTTTTCTACAGATCTGGCAGAGTCCATGGCTCATTTGTCAGAGTTCCTGCTTGTCCTTCTCTGTGTTATGCTGCATTGCTAAAGCAGCTGATCAGTGACCTGTACAAATCAATGGGCTGCCTTTCCAATATTTGACAGGAGGGTATGGATAGGTTGCATGCCATTAGTGGGTTTGTCTGTGCTCCTCATGAATATTCTTGACCACAAGACACCAACGATCAGAGACCAGGAGGCAGCCCAGGGCTGCTTTTCTGTTTTACACTTTCTTTGTGTCTATCTTGACTCCAGCAGGACTGTAAGCTAAAAGGAGTGGCAGTGCAGGCTGATAATTTCTGATCTCTGACATCAGTAGGTCTTGTGGTTAAGTATATGTGAACAAAGAGGGGGAAAAATATTGGATATCGGAGAAAAAGGCTTTGTTTTTGGAGGCGTTCCTTCTTTTACCTCCTTCAAATGTACTTATATAGAAAATTGCTCTACTATACAGGAACTTTCCTGCCTTTTGTTGCCTGGCGTTGTTTACATGTTCCTGGTACAGTTCACTGGGATCTTGATGTCTCTGTGTTTCTGTGATAATTTAACTATGGAAGGGCTGTTCTTCAGATCATCAATCTTCTTGTTTCAAAGCATCAGAATGTGTTAAGGGCTTCACTTTAAGAAATAATGTGTATTTATAACTCACTTTGAATTGGGTGAGAGTTTTGGCTCCAGAGACAAGGCTTGTTGGGGATTCTGAAGTTACTTTATTAGTCTAGGTGACACAGTAGAAAACTCCAGATTCCTTGGCTCTCAGGTACCAAGGTCAGAAACAGCAAACTTTAAGCTAATCACAGAAGAGAAGAGTTGCTTTAAGCTGAACTTAATCATATTAGGGAATTAAAGAGAAAACTCGTGTTGGTACTTTTTAGAGCAGAGGTGAATGTGAGTGAGTGGAGACTTGATAAGGTCATAGAAAATCTTTAAAGCTTTGTAAGTGAAAGTACTGAGAATAGTGAAATGCTTTTAATGGCAAATCTCTTGCTGTCAGGAAGAACAGTTCAGAGACCAAAAGAGGTACCAAAGGCTGGCTTCCTCAGTCACTAAAGACTTATATACTCCTCTTCATCCCTGCAGCTTATCTCCCTGCCCATTTTCTACTATATTTTTATTAAACTCAGTGCTACTTGCACTATCTTCATATATTCCTTAGTAAACTCTTAAGCCATCCTGAAAATTTGTTATGCTTTCACTAGCTCTTAAAAGCAACAGGTTTTGCAACAGATTGATGCTGTTTGATCAAAGAGAAATCATTTAGACTAAAAGGTTGGTGTTAGAAAAAATTATTATTGCTATAGGCTTCTTGTGAGTGTTCTGTTATTTCTACAGTTCTATAAATACACACATTTCTACAAAGAAAAGAAAATCTATTTCATCACTTACCATATAAATTGCACACAGCTATGGTTTAAAAAAAAAACAACAGGAAAAAACTGTAGCCTCTTCTAAATGACTAAATGAAAAAAAAAATTACAGATGGGTCTCTGCTTTGTCTTTTAGGAGAATTCAGGAGGGGAACATCAAGCAACTGTAACTTTTTAATTTGCTAAATTTGGTCATGTAAAGACATTAGTTAAAGTAGTTGTTTAAATACTGTTTTATTTATGTTATATTTATAATGAGCTTCGTGTAGGTGGCATGAACCAGGAATTTTATATGTTTATTGACTGGGGATGGGGAGAAAGAACTGCAATAATGCAGTATAGTCCAAAAAGAATTAAAAGAAATGTTGGAAATTAAAAAGCAGTTGTTGATGACTCTACTTACTTTTTAAAATTAATTTGACTGAAAAACTACAGGCAATGAATAAGAACCTGAGAAAGTGTTAATGTGTGTACTATAGGGCTGCCTAGAACTTCTGACATAGCTACAGAGTCTCCAAGGCAGAATTTCAATTACTCAAAACTTTATTCCTTAATAGCATAGAATCTTTTTCCTAGATCTTCCTAGCTTTGTGAGTAAAGCAGATTTTTAAGATGATTTTGCTTAAGTCACAGAATGTTCAGGTTGGAAGGGATCTTTAAAGGCCATAAAGTCCAGTCCCTCCCTTCAATAAGTGGGGCCATCTTTAAGTAAACCAGGTTGCTCAAAGTCCCGTGCAAACTGACCTTGAATATTTTCAGGATGGGATAACTATCTGCTCCAGTGTTTCACCAGTCTCCTTGGGAAAAGTTAATTACTCATATCTAGTCTGAACTGACCCGTTTTTAGGTTCAAACCATTGCCATCTGACTCATTCTGTCACTACAGGCCCTACTAGGAAGTCTGTAGCTGTTTTTTGTGGGGAGAAGGACTCAGGCATGTTTGTGAATGAAAAGCTCAGCTGACTTGACAATGTGAGCTTGCAGCCCAAAGGCCAACCAAAACCTCCATGTCCTGGGCTCATCCAAAGCCCCGTGGGCAGCAGGGCAGGGAGGGGATTCTGCCCCTCTGCCCCGCTCTGCTGAGACCCCACCTGCAGCGCTGCATCCAGCCCTGGGGTCCCAGCACAGCAAGGACAGGGACCTGTGGGAGCCAGGCCAGAGGAGACACCAAGGTGATCAGAGGGAGGGAGCACGTCTTCCATGAAGACAGGCTGAGAGTAGGGGTTGTTCAGCCTGGAAAAAAGAAGGCTCTGGGTAGAGATTTTTATTGCAGCTTTCCAGTGAAGGGGGCTAACAAGAAGGCTGGAGAAGGACTTTTCACAAGGGCACGTGGTGACAGAACAAGGGGAATGGCTGTAAGATGGAGGAGGGCCACAGTAAAGTCTCCTTGAGGCCTTCTGTTCTCCAGGGTGAAGAGCCCAAACGGTCTCAGTCCTTCAGCACAGGAGAGGTGTTTCACCCCTCTGATCATTTTTGTGGCCTCCTCTGGACCTGCCCCAACAGATCCATGTCTGTCTTGTTCTGAGAGCTGGAGCTAGACACAGTACTCCAGGTGGGATCTCACCAGGGTGGGGCAAAGCCACAAAGTTCTCTAAAATTGTCCAATAGACTGACAAAACATCTACCTAATTTTGTCAAAATAAAAATCGTAAGAGATCAGTAAAGGAGGTTTTCAGTTTGTAAACTTAATGCATGAAGGAACAGTTATGGACAAGAAACTGTCATTTTCCATAAGCTTTTTCTTATGTTCCTTAGCCATCATTTTATAAACTATTATCTAAAATTATCAAAACATATGTGCTTCCTTGTGCATACTGCAAGTTAAAGAATAGATTTTCAAATGCATTGTGCGCCACTAATTCAAAGAAAACATGTTTCTGCTTCTAAGCAGATACCGGTTAAAGAAATAATTAGAGATATGTGTGTATCTATAGAAAAAAAAAAAAAAGATAAAATTCCTTTACTTACGTAGAGAGAAAAAGACTTGTTTCATGTTCTGACTTGCAGGCTCTAGACTGTACAGATGTCAGCATAGATTATATTTTATGGAGTCCAAAAGTGACAGAAACTATAGAACTGAATTATTTGCATAGTTCACACCTTGCAAAATCAAGGATTTTAAAATATTTTCTTTCTTAGTTTATTTTTCTACCTTTATTTTCAAGGAGGCAAAAAAATACGGGACCTCTGTAAGAACCAAAACTACGTCTGTATTATTAGAGTTGCTTCATTTCTGCAGCAATATTATGTTATATAGATATTTATTTCACATCAGCAGAGCTGAGGGGAGAGACTGAGGGCAATGTGAAATGCAGTCCTGATTCATCGCCAGGCAGTTAATGTGTGATTTCTTTGGTGGTCTCCATATAAAGTGGTAACAGTATATTATCATACACTTGTAAAAAGGATGAACAGTGTGGGTCAAAAAAAAGGTGGGCAATTAATTAAATGATATGCTAGTTCATCTTGCAGGTCAGGCAGTTACTTGTGGTGAGATTTGCTTTGAAATCATGCATGCCTCAGCTTAGACCTTGTGCCTCCCTAGAGGATTCCTCAGGTCTTACTGTGCATCACGCTTCCTGTGCACGCTGGTCTAATGCCAGCTAATCCTGTTAGTCTGTACAATAGATCCAGTGGGATCTGGGAATGGGGATCTGTGTTCAGAAATTGGGATCTGTGTTCAGAAATTGGGATCTGTATTCAGAAATTGGGATCTATACTCAGAAATCGGGATCTTTATTCTGAAATCAGGGTCTGCATTTAGAAATTAGGATCTATTTTAAATAGCTCTATGTGCCAGCGAATAGAAATCTTTGCAGCTCCTTGAAAAAGAGAGTAAAACGTGGTTAAAATTAACGTCATGTGCTTTGATAATTCATATTCTGTAGGGCAGAGGAATAACTGCAGCTAGGATTAAAGTTTCTTGAGGTACTTGTAATACACTTTAGCTGTAGAGTGAAACTGCTCAAAGGAGTTCTGTGCTTTTCAGCTTCTCGTGTTCCTATGTATGTAGGAGTCTGTTTCTTTAATGCAGTTTTCCTTTCGGATTTGATGTTTTCATACATCAAAACAGTGTAATTGCTGAGGCTAGGTTTGAATTTTTAATTTGCTTGAGAAGGTGGAGAAAGATTCAGTTTAAGAATGCTGAATCTTAAACTTTCAGAAAATGCCCAGTATAAAAGCAATCTAAAAGTTAATGGTATCTCAGAAAGTTTCAAATGGAATTTTAATATATAAATATTCTATTGCAAATGTATTAAATTCCTTAATACTTGTACTCCAGTATATTGCACTGCATGCATCTATGATATTAATGACTACAAGTGGTTTTTCTTTTCCTGAAGAACTTTGAGATTAATTTTTTTTTTTTTTTTTATATCTATATATGTGTTTCCTGGGATGATTGCACGGAAAGAGGATTTACAGTTTTGTAAATACTTGTAGGTGAAGTCAGGTTTCCTCAGCTGTGACCAAGCCAGTTGGTAAATGGGAACCACTGAGTCCCCAAAACAATGGTAAAGGGACTTGCTAACAAAAAACAACTAAACAGCTCTGTATTCTGTATTAGGTGAAGAACATACAGGGCAAAGTGCATTCTTGGCTTCATCCCAGCTGTTGCAAAGATTTTTCCTCTCTCCCTTCAAAGCAAGAAAAAAGAGGTTTTTCAATTTTCTGTTAGCATTCCTTCTGGAAAATGAGACCTTTCCTTCTTTACAGGATCACCATCACTCCAGTGTGAAAATGGTGATCCTACACAAAAATCCAGCAGGATCAGGAGATCTGCTATAATGACTACAAATAATATAGTAAAATATATTAGTATAATTTGCAGTAGAATAGAAGACCTTCTTCCCTTTAAGCCTGCTGTGACAGAAAAAAATCAGTGTTTTTAAACAAAATGAACCTCATTTAAATTGAATCAACTTTGTTCTTTAATCTGGAAGGAGGAAGGACTAAGTCACATTGCTAAAGCAATGCTCTTTATATAGTGTGAAGGCTTAAAAATAATAAATATAGATGCCGAAATCTGTGTCTCATAAACATTGCATAGGTTTCATTTTACCATAACTGTAAAAGTGGAAACTATTTCCCCTCTCTTTGTAATGCTTTTCAACCCCTGCATTCAACGAGGATGGAGAGAGGGTGGGTTTCTGAGGATGTTCTTAAGGAAGTAGTTTATTCCTGGGATCATGTCTCACCAATTATTAGCACAATGCCACAAACATCTCCAAGGCTCTGTAAGCCCTTCAGTGCAGGATGTATAACAACCATTTAATAACCATTGCTATATGAAGCCTTCACGTTACAAAGGCATGCAAAATTGGAAGGAATGGAAAAGGAAGCAACTCTAAGAAGAATCTAAAATATTCCATTTGTAAATCACTGGTGTTTCCTAAAAATGGTAACTGTTGAAGGACTTTCAGGATAATGTTTTAATGCCAAAGTTTGTTTAATCCAAAGCTGTCTTGGTTCTCAGTGAGAACTTTTTTCATTCATTTATGTCTGCAAGAGCAAATGTGAAATTTACACATTCATTTTTTTCACAACCAGATCAGTTTGTGTAAGACTACACGGCCCTAACAGGGATTCACGTTTCATATAAGAGGAAGCTGATGATGATCAGTATTTACTTGAGGTGACTGTCAGAAAAGATCCCACACACAACTTGATATTTGCTGACAAACCAGGCTCCAGGGCCTCTCCAGCCACTGACCCATTTCTCACAGCTTCCATAAAGGGAAGTGAATTCAGTCTAAAGTTCCTTGTCTTTGTACAGTTTCTGGCCTTTAGCAATTCTCTTCTCAATTTTTTTGTTCCACCTGTCTCGTTAGTCTGGAGACTGTTTGCAGGTTCCTTGAAATACATTAATATTTCTGAGATCACCTGAGGTAAGTGATGCTTATGAATTCCTCGGGAAAGACTGATGTATCTTTCATGACAAAACAGAGTAGCATTCTTGCCCCAATAGTTGTTCTTTTTGCTCGAGATTTTCAGTAGGACTGATTGCTGAAAAGATAGAAAGATGAATTATTCATTAAAAACTGATCTGTTTATTCAGATCTCAAGGTTTTACAGACTGTCTTGCTACAGCGTATCCTGGGAATACAAACTTCCCTCTTTTGGCTCACTCATTTATTGTTGATTCAATGAATTCCAGTTGCTTGTCTGCAAGCTGCATCCCTTTCTGACCCTTGTGCTTCTAGCCATGGGGTAAGAATGATTGTAAGTCTGAGCCACAAATACGATGTTCTTGATAGCTGCAGTGGTGACTGATACCGCAGTGGGGCATTTTATTTTCTAAAAATGCGTGTCCTATGTGTAATCAAGGAACCTGAAAGGAATTCTAGTGTCCAACTGAAGAAATTATGTTAAAGTATTTTTAAAGTTGTGTAGAATACACTGCAGCCTGGAATGAAAATAATTATATGCTTCAAGAGTGAGCTTTACGGGGTTACTTTCCTAGATTGGGACCTTTATTTAGTCTACATTTTGAAATTCTTGCTTATTTCTCTTGTGAATACTTTGCTGTCTTGGTTGTTATGAATAGAGCTCTTTGTTTTCTGTATCTGGAATTTAGTCTAAATAATGACCTCCAATGAAGTACTTCTGTAAGGTCACAAATGCCTCTCGGAGCCAAGCTAAAGTAAACATCCTAAATAATGATATTTTATTTTTTATGAACCTCATATATCACTGACAAATACCGAAAGCTCACCAGTAAGGGAATGGTAACTCACCACCTCAATTTCATTGACCTGCAGGCTGCTTTTTCTTCTGAAGAGTTTGTTTAACTGCAAAGGACGGAAGCCTTGAGTACTCACATGCAGCACACATGGCTCATTTAAAGCCAGCAAGTTTGGGTCAGGAGAAGATGCTTAAAATAAGCTCAGTCTGTACCAGTGAGAGTCCCTCAGCCACGCAGTGTAGAGTCATTTCATTGTGAAGCCCTTGCTTCTGACCCAGAGGATGATAGTCCTAATGTGCTCACACATGGAGGTGCCTGAACCAGACAAGCTGCTTTTCCTTCAAGGAAAAAAGATAACCCCAAATCCTGAAGGGTACGTTACCTGATCCCACCATTAGAGAAGTCTGCAGCTGTTGGTATTTTTTCTCCGCAGCACGTGTCGCTGTGGCAAATGGAAAATATTTTCATCCTCTAGGATTACAGAGCTGCTGAAAAGTCATAAACAAAACATAACTAGAATTGTGCATGTAAGTGACAGTTAATGTGACCTCTCAGAAGGCAAGGGTAGTGAGGAAAAAAAAATACAGAAGACAATTCATATTTTGATTCTCAAAAATACATTCAGAGAGGGTTTCAGGGAAATACAAAAATATAAACCTGAGGAAAGTACTTTTTATAAAGAGATGCATGGTATAATTATGTATGTATTTAAAAGTAAAGCCCCAGTGAGTAAAGTGGGGATCCATTTGAAGTCATCCATTTCAGAAAAGTCGCACTGATGTTAATGTACTTTAAGGGTTTCTGTTTCCAGGGTATCTGACAGACTTTCAGGCCTTATTGATAATGAAGGAGAATGTGTCAATACTCCCACTTTAAGACCTGATTCAGAAGCAAAGTTATTTTTTTCAAGGTCAGACAGAAAGTCTGTGTCTAATTCTGGATTTCATCAGTCTAAGGCCCTAATCCTGGCAGTTTTTTTCCTTTGAGGACAAGATGGCCTTAGAGTTTTTCTCAGTTGTTGCTCATCCTTTCTACATTCAAGTTTTCATCATTTGCAGAGTGTTTGAACAGAGAAAAACAGAGGCATTTAATAAAAGGGGAGGGAGAAGCGGGAATTTAGAAACCTGCTTTTAGTCTTGGTATCTGCAGCTACTCAGCTCCTGTGGGGTGCTGCCTGCCACCTCTTCCCAAGGCAGGAGGAGCTGTACCAAATTTCCCAGTTGTGCTACCATACATGAAGGTACATGTGATGTTTCTTACGAGTACAAATGGTCCAAATACCCAAAATGGCAAGATTTAATGTCTTTTTACAGCAGCGATAAGGCTGTTCACTAAAAGTAGTCTCAAAATAGATCTTTATAGAAGTTGTTACTTGTTGGCTAAATATGGTCTGCTAATTCACCTCTGTTGCTTTTTCAAGTATTCAGACCAGTGCCTAGAAATAATTCCAGACATCTAGGCACTGAAACAAGAACAATATTTCAGGGTTTAAGAAGTTAATTCTGGAGATATAAACTATCTACTGATTAATTAAAAAAGAAGTGACATTGTTACTACTTTAAAAATAATCTGATGAATGTGATTTGTAACCAGCTGGGACTGAGAGTACACCTCCTTGTTGAGAGCACACAATACATGTAACAGAAGTGAAAAAAGGATTTAAAATGCTCTTTTCCTGTTTGGGTGACAGGAAGGACACAGTCAACAGAACATTTCACATCATGGACATCAAAAGCATGTGACATATTTCTAGCATCACAACCATCTATTGCATCAGACCACATTCTCAAAAATGTACAGTTGAATTAATACCTATGATTTAGTAGGTGTGTTTTGGTGTGGTAAAAAGTTTTGAAATTGATTTTCACCTTCCATCTGTTTTAATTCCACCACTTAGAAAGCAGTGTCATATGTGCACGAAATACCTGGACATCCTTCAGAAGAAATCTTTACTCTTGTGTTTGGGATCAACTCCCAGGAACATCCTGCAAGGTGAACAGTGATTTTACAATGTTAATTCTAGGCATTAGAGGAGTGTAAATGTCCAGAAACTGGACAAAAAGGGACATTTGTGTTTTAGAGTCCAAATGAAGTGAGGGAACAGTTTTGTGTTTGCAGGTGGTCCTTGGTTAAGATTCTGTTTATTGGGTTTGGCTGTAATGTGATGTGGAATTTCACTTTCATTCAACTAAAGACAAAAGAGGTCACGATCTTTGTTTACATGCTGGCACTGAAGTGCCATTGGCAGTTCCACAGTGCAAAGAGAGCGTGCCAGGACTTGGCACTGTCAGGCCCAGCAGTGTTTCCAGGTCCTGTAATGCATTTGGGACTGGTTGGAAGTGCTGGATTTAACTTCTGACTCACAATCCCAGAACTCCACCACAGACAAGGATTGCCACTGCGGATATGAACTACACCTTATCCTGCTCCTTCTCCTCCCTACTTCACCCTACCATGATGTAGATATGCTCTACATGCTGACTGTAGTACACAACCAGAAAATTCTCACTTAACATTCCCAGAGGACCTCTGGCATTCGTTGTGTATCCAGAAGGAGGCAACACTAAATGTGTGACTTATGCAATTGACCTGTTTCAAGTGTGTTTTGCTTTTCCACTTTGGAGCACAACTTCAGCACTCTATGAGGGGAGCCACAGGGATGCAGCTCAGTACGGAGACAGCTAAAGTGTTGATCCAAAACGGCCTCACGCTGTCTGATGGCAACAACTGGTGGTGTCTCGAGGCAGTTTGATGATGTCATTCCCCAGGGGGAAAATGCCAAACTTTAGAGTGGTTGATCCATCTGGAATAGCTAAGGATGAAGCTTCATGTCTGCTGTGGCTGCTGGATGTTCTGATGGCCTCAGAGGCTGTGAGATGACCGTGGAGTTAGATAGAGGCTGCTATGCAGTGTGTGGTTCAAAAAAATATCAACAAAATCTCTTTCTAGTATCCTCTTGTCTCGCATACTCATGTCTTACAGTTGGAAAGTTTCTATGGTACCATCTAAGAGGGATGACAACGGAATGACGTGTTTTTATTAGAAGTGCAGGAACATTCGTGGTTTTCGGTATGAAAAGCTGCTTGAAGGCTTGGCCAACATGAGGATTTTCTCATTCTGAAGTTAAAATGGAGCTAACATCCATTTTACAAATGGAACAAATGGCTTGTAGGAGCAGGTGGCTGTTCACAGGAATTACTCCAGCAGGTCTGAGTTTATGGAGGAAGAATATCTTGTGCTCCGTTTTAGTTATGCCTATACAGTTTCACTACAGATGGCAGTAGCAGTTTCCCCAGCAGGGCCTTCTAAAGACTTCAGTGATTGACCATAAAACAATTGTTTTATGTCTTCCCCAAGGCACAAAAATCAGAACTGTGCCTAAGGAATTCTGGAATTCCTTTATAGTCACAATAACACTGAGGCTGCACCGTAACATGTCTAAAATACTGTTTTCCTGTAACCCAAGCTTAATTGGAATTATCATCTAACAATATAGAGTGTATATGGATATATCTAAACACACACACACACACAGTGTTTAGGTGTCAAATCTACTACAATACAATCTTTAAACTTATTTAATTTCAGTTGTAATCTTTGACTTATTTTGACAATTGTTTATGTGGCTTAGTTTGGAAAGCTATTGTATTTCTTTCCTAAAGACAACACAAAATGGTGGAAAAAAGTAGTTTCAATTATTGTAGTTGGTAAGGAACAGAGAGATTTAAAAAACAGCATTTGAAAAGGAGTTTCCAATGAAAGTGTTGCCTTAATAAATTGCTGAAACACACATTTTTTCCTTGGATTTCTTAATATTCAAGCTGCTTCTTATGTATAGTTGTATATTGAGGGGAAAATAAGGGGAAACTGAACAAGGAAGCAATTTAAAATTCACTCTAAAATGAGAAAGAAATGCCAGTAATGTTTGGTTTGGGTTCTTTTTAAATTTATTTCTTTTTGTTTTGATTTGCGGTTGGGTGTTTTTTGGGGGGTTTTTTGGGTTTAATTACATGGTAGAACCTTATTGTTTCTGTGAGATTTCTCTGATTGCCTAGCAAGGTGGCTGTTCGTAGAATTTGTGTAAGGGGGATTGTGACTGTTTCATGGAAATACACACACGTATCATTCTTCAGACAATTAATCACCTCTGTTCTGTGTCATATCTGGCACACTTACAAAACCATGACAGATCTGGCCAGATTTTGGCTCTCCCTTTGGGAAAATACAACTACTGTATGTCAAATCTTGCCAAATTAATGCATGTAAAATCCCTGCTCTTGCTACAGTGGTAATAAGTCATATTCAAATACTTTTCCCCAACCATTTTAATATAGATATTTAGTTAATAAAGTAGTTATTTTGTTATTTTAAATTGGGCAGTGTCTGCAGTTATTGGTGGAAAAGGGTTAATTTATGCATGATAATACTCTAGACCTGTATTTCTAATGAATAAAAGTACATTTTTGGAGCCAGTTGTAGGATAGTTGTAATTTGAACTCAAATGTTTTGGGTTTTCTTGTATGAGCATGGAGGACAAGACTGTATAAGTCCCAAGTGATGAAATGATGTCACTTAATTTCTTTAGTCTGTGCAGTTAGAAGTCACCATTAAGAGCTGAACATTAAATTAGTGAAAGGAAAAAAAAATAAGCTAATTATTTAGCTTAAAATTCAATTTTGTCTTACTTATGTGACATGCAAGGAAAAAATGCTTTGTAGTTCTGTGACATCTTGATTGTTGGTGAACTACAGCCCATCATCCGTAATAGCTCCAGCTTTGAAAGACAAATCCCTGTATGTGGGGAGGGATACATTGCCCTGCATCCCTCTGATACTTTCCAGAACTGAAAACTCTAGTCAACATTAAAGGCTTGCTGTGGTAAAATTCTTGTAAATTTGACACCCCTGATAAAAAGCAGCCCTGCAGCACCCACAGTTAACCGCTAAATTTCAGGCACCAGTGGCATGATGTAGTTCCATGTCCATGAAATTACCCATGGCATGAATTTCCCTCTCCTTGTGTTCAGGAAAGTGGCTGCTCCCTGTCAGTACCTCAGAAAAATGGAAGGTGAATGCAATGGTTAGGAACAAAGCATGATACAAGAGAACTGCAGCATCCAGAAAATTGATATGCCTACTGCAAAGTGAGAAAGAGAAGCCAATCTACCAAGCAGTAGAGAAGAGAGGTGGGTTTAAACTGAAGCATGTGAGGGACATTTTATTCCAAGTTCTTCTTGGAATCCTTATTCTGAAATAACATATATAGGCAGTATGTAATTTCCTTCCTATATCTACCACCTCATTAATACAGATTGGCAGGAGGAGAAGAAAAATGAAGAAGAATGTGCAAGGCCTGCTACATGTACAATAAAATGGGTTTTTGCATTCTGCAAAAACAGGCAGGTTTGGGCTGTTTTCTGGGCTATCACTACTGAGTAACGGAAACAGCGCTTCCATTACAAATACATGGCATTAGATTGTGACACCTGTCTGAGCTGCCACAAAGCCTCCCAACCAACCTATGACAGCCTGGACTTTGTGTGAACACCAATCCTAGTTTCAGAATCTTAGTGGAGTGCAAACCAAAGGGCTTTGTCCCTCTTTTAGGGACGAAGTGCATAGAGCCATGTGCATGTCCTTGCGTTTCATGGACAAATGCAGAGTCTGGTTAGTAGGTATAGCAACAGATGGTTATTGGTGGGGGAAGATTTAATAATCCTGTGCTCACACCTAATATTTCCACGCTAACAGATGTACAGCACCGTTGTGCTGCTTTGGGCCTCGTCCCCACGAGGTGTGGGAAGAAGCTTCTCCTGGGGACCAGCAGCTGTCTAACATCGGCCACAGGGAGCTCATTTCCACAAGCTCCATAACCTGCAGCTGGAGGCCTGGGGCGATGCTCTGTGTCAGGACATCTGCAGCAGGTTTACTTTTCATCTGTGAAGGAGCTGGTTTGGTTCACAGCTCAGGGTGGGAGTCTCGGGCTGCAGGGCTCACAGGGCCAGGAGTCCGTGAAGATTTGTCCTTTGCTTTGCCATAGTCCTTGCTTTGGACCTGTTGAGTTCCATTGTGGTTATTCTTTGCTCACCTGCTCCTCCAGGGATGAAACGTGAATTCTCCTGCATTCAGAGCAGAAACTGAATTCAGTGTTTACTCGCTTCTTTGGCCCACATAATAGACAGTCAAAACAGGAACTGTCGGAAGTGGGTAAATGATGGCCCATTTCATGCAAAGTGGTGGTGAGGTGGCTCAAGAAGGTTACAGGAATATTACAGTGTCATATAGAAAATAAAGTGCATCTCTTATGCCTCTCCCTCAATTATTTTTACTTGACAGTCACAGCTGACTTCCCCACTTCATTTTTAAGGTATATACCAATGCAATGTAGCTTTTTAGTTTGTAATTAGTCTTTCTTTGCAGCTTGTATATGAAAATATTCATAATATCCCCCCTTTGAGCAAAGGCTTTTTGAAATTATCTTGCATCATCCATTTGTATAAAGTCTGTTCTGTATTTTTAGCACATTAGAGTGACTGTAAGTTCTTCTAAGTTAATTTCAGGAGTTTGGAGAGAAGGAAAAGTGTTACGCTTTCTATTTCTTTTAGGTCTTTTATGACCTAAACTGTTTTTCATCATGGAACCTTTTGCTAAAACAGTTTTCTGAAAAGAAAACAGTGTTTACAAAGTAAACATTTTTTCTGGCTGCAAGATTGTTTGCTGTCCAGGAAGCAAACACATTCTACTTCATTACATATATTTTAAGTGCTTGAAAGGAAAATAAGTTTATACATTTTAAAAGTACAGCTCACAGACTTTCCGGCTGGAACCCTCTTGGGAGTCATAACACATTTCCAGGACCTCCCCTAGCGAGACTCCTCAGATATCAGAGTAGTAGTGACTCATCGACCGCAGGAGAGGCAATTGAATTAAAACTTAAATATTTATGTGTCTGACTCACTCAAATTGCAAAACAAATACAGCCCGATTGCTGGGTGAGATATCTGCGTTTCTCAATAAAAGCTGAAGCTGGTATTTCAAGAGCTACAGTGGCCTTAATTTGGCTGTTGGCCCTTGTTTTCACATCACTTTTTTTTTTTTTTAAGTGATTTTCACAGCTTTAGAACCGTTGAAGTAAGGCTATTATAGCTGAGTTATTAAATATGTCTGGAGTGCTTGATAGCAGTGACAGAAATGGAGCTGGTATGGGATGGCTCAGCACACTCTCTTGCACTCCTAACTATTGCTTTTGAATGGGTGGAGGGCACCAGATAAAGGTGGCTGTAAATGTTAACCACAGTTCATCCTCCATCACTTCCCAGGCACATGAATGACTGAGATGAAGTAAAAAAAAACCTGAGAGTAAAGGAAAGGATGCTGCAACTACTGCTGCTACTCTGTGTTTTTTCCAGCCCAGAGACTGACAGTAACAGCCACCAGGTCAAATGTCTTCCTCTCCCCAGCGCAGCATCACGATTTCTGCAAAAAAACTGAGCTTGATCCTCTGAATTTGTCTCTGAAGCTGGTCTGGCTAAGCACACACAGCCCAGATGTTGCTCCCCACACTGCACCGCCCCTTCCCCTGCTGTCAGGTGCCAGGTTTGGGATCCTTTCACTCCCCAGGTCAGTCTGTTTGGAGAAGGCTGTAACATGTACCTAATTACCCTACAGCTAAGAAAAGCCTTCACAGATCCTGCTTGTTGAAAGCTGAGCATGTGCTTGCTAAGGTCATAATTTGAACCTAACCGTTTTATTACACATTTTCTGGTCCGAAGTCCTGATTTTTCAGTTTGCCTTTGAGCAACAAGTTCAGGCATTTTTCTGTCATCGGCAAGATATGAGGTTTTTCATGGGACCACAAATAAAGCTGTTGTTCTGCAAACACAAGTCCAGTAGGTGTTTGTTTTTCTTTAGACAGCTTTCTAAACAACACAAAAGTGTGATCTGAAAATATAACTAAATGTTCTATTCAAGGTAGTTTATTTAAAGAACGTCTGACATGTTACTGCCAGTAAATATCAGCTCTTCATTGCCCATAGAAAAACTGTCTTGTTTCAGTCGTCCTTCCTTTTTTTCCCCACAATGTTCTTATTTAGCCTTTTTTCAGAAACACCTTCTGCCACTCCTGTTCCCAGGTCTTAAGCAAATTTGTAGATTTGGCTTGAAAGATGACATCAATACCTTCAAATTTAAATTCTACATGAGAGATGAATTTTCCAGTTGTAACTCATAGTACTGTCTCATTAGGCTCTTCTTCTGGTGCTGAATCACTCTGTTGTGCAATGTGTTATTCATCCTTTTTTCTTCTGGTTTCAGTAGGGATGATTCCACATATTAGACAAAATCAAATTAAACTGGGTTTTGGCAAATCTTGCAATCTTTGAACAACTTCAGCTTCACAAATGCTTTGAATTAAAATTGACTGTTCAGCCCCATTCCTAATTATAGTGGCAACTGCATCTTGAAACGTCACAGTTTTGAGCAAAACTTCACATTTCAATATGATTTTGTGACTGCAGGTGTGTATTTTTTATACTTTACCAGAAATTTTGGAATAGCACGGTATTAGATTAATTTTTTTTCAGCACACAGAAGTATTTGGTTAACTTTGAGAAAGCTATTTTTTAGTACATTTGGTACTTTTTTTCCTTAAATTCTGTTGCATTTGCTGCAGGGGGGAGTGAAGTCTTTGGCCATAGCAAAAGCTAGGAAGAGTTCATGCAGTGTTTGAAAAAAAAAAAAAAAATAAATACACTACTGCCATCTCTGAAGGTCATAAAAATATTATGGATTTGAGGGAGCTTGGTCAGTTTACGTAAGGGATTACAAAATATGGTTGCCTGTAATACCAGGGGTCTGTACTTGATGACCTAAGAATTTTTCCCAGTTTTTCTTTATTAAAACCCAGTTTTAAGAGAGAAAACAAAACCCTGATCGCTGCTGTACCACATCCCATGCACGGCACAGAGGCTGCTGCTCAGCCACCAAAGGCTGAGCTCCTCAAGCAAACAGAGCTGCATGAAAGGGAGTGACTGACGTGGCTGAGCATCAGGTGCTGCCCAAGCTGAGGAAAGCACCAGCGAGTGATTCACAGATTTCCACTTGTGATTTGCATGTTGTAAACAGTACACAACAGGTTATGCTGGGAAGATCTGAGCTCTAATCCATGTAAAAAGGTGAAAAAATGCCAGTTTTTCCTCTGGGGCCTCTGGCATGAGTAACCTGAAAGAGCATTCTCTCCAGTTGGCTGAAATTCACAGGCACATCAACAGCATGCCTTAGTTAAAGTATCAGAAGCTGCTTACAATGCTAATAATAATTAAAAAAAAATTACTTAAGGGCAGCCTTCCCTGGGCTGTTATATTGGTGTGGTTTCAGTTCCATTTCCACGTCATTTCAGCCTGTTAAGAATAAATAACAAATATTATGGCATCCAGTTGTTCATGGAGCTGCCTTATTACCACTTCTTTAACAAGTCTCTACAGTCTGGCAACTATTTCACTAGTTAAGCTAACAATACTGACAAATTTAACTATTTTCAATAAAAAAATCTACCCACATTTTGTAACCATCCACTCACAGGAAAATATTACCAGGCAGCTGGCAATATTTGTTATTTCTATGGTATTTCTATATTATATTTGTATCAGCTTCACATATATCTGATGAAAGCTACATTTGTTGAAAGCAAACTAAGCATAAATGGTGTGGGGAGGTTTATGCTGTTTTCTTTAATGGCCAAGAAATTAAATTAAAATAGCATATTCTTAGTATGTTTTTCAGAAACATATTTGTGGCTTTAGAGCTTTCAAAATGCTTTAGTGCAGCTTCTAGAGATCACCTAAAAGCTTTAATTATATTATTTTACAGTCATTTTAATCACATCATTATTATTCTTTAGCTGAACCGAAATTCTAATGTATGTGCTGTGAATTACTATATTCAGACTTAATCTGAAAAGATTTCTGGATAAGGCAAAATATGTGTAATGCACCACGTTTTAAAAGTAGTGTAATTTATACACAGCCAGCGAGAAGAAAGGTAAACTTTAAGCCTTGTATTTTCTGGGATTACTGATGACTATAATAACTTTTATCCTTTTGGCTGATTTGGCACTTTGAAGAGATATGAACTCACCTTTCCTGAATTTAGGCAGTCAAATTGAGCCAAATCTTTTGAAATGCTTTATTGATTTGTGTTGGGGAAAAACAAAAGCCCCTGGCTTCACCTGTGTAGAGCTTTAGCAGGATCACCTACTTTTAGTCTTCTAAATGTGGTGGGATTCTTGTTTTCTGTAAAACTGTTTTAAGAAGTTATAATATAAAATAGAATACTTTGTTCTACTGTTTTTTCCCACACAAATACATGATGCATAATCCTCTCTTGGCAAAACCTCTGCTTATAAAGCCTGATTTAGCATGGTAATGTAACTGTCATTCTTTAATTCATCTCATTTTTTTCAGTTGATTTTTAATACAACTTGTGTGAAACCTTTTGTAAGATTTCAAATGATACAAATGTCTTCACAGAGAACATTTTTTGAGTATTTCCAGCCAGGATGAAATAAAAAATTAGTTGTTTTGTCAATAGGTTGCTCTAATGTTGTGATTTGGTTCAGGTTACCAGGCATTTGTGGGGAATTATATGAGTGTTTAATTAACTTAGCATGCCACAGTTGATAACAAAGCACTGAATATTTTGGAGAAGTAGTATTTTTAGCTTTGGTGGCTACTTTTCTTTTTCTGTTGGTTGGTACAGAAGTTAGGATTGTTTCAAAGGTGCCAGTCAGCATGTGGGAGCAATGCAAGCCTCTTCTTAACAAAAGCTCTGAATTTTACAATGATTTCGGTGTTTCTTCATCTTCCTAATTCATGTACCATTCTGTGGGGAGCAGACTAACACCTAGGTGCTCAGGTGGAAAGACTGGAGGGTTTCTGAGTTCAAAGGAACTTATTTAGCATGCTGGGATCCAGTGGCTCACCAGCCTTACCCCAGGCACAGCGGAGGCTGATCCAGCAATTCCAGGCACTGAACGACTCCTAAGCCAGAGAGCTGCCATGAGAGTGTCCACAAGGAAGGCTTTTACCGTCAGCAGTCACAGCTGCTGTGCCCATTTTAGCTTTTTTTATTATTATTAATATTGTTTTAAATAAGGCTTGATCCAAGGTGATTGTGGGGTTCCAGAACCCAGCTGGAACAAGCTAGGTTCCAAACTGACTGGCGTTTGCAACCAGCATCCAACTCGGAGCAAGCCCAGTGGAAAATCATTGGCAGAGCTTTTCATCAGAGGTGGAATTGGCCATGTTAGTGAGCAGGCCAGGCAGCAGGAAAAGGGGCACACCGAGGTGTTTTAGAGGAATGCTGTAGTTAACCTGCACAGGCTGCCTTTGTATGAGTGCCAGAGCGCAGTAATCACACAGCCCTTCCTGAACACCCTCCACAGACATCCCACTACACATTCAAGACACAGAAGGTCCCTGCAGAGGTAAAATCTATTTTAGGTGTATCCATCTTACCCTCAGTTTCTTGCAGTATATAACTTTGGGTACAAATCTTTCAAGCTTTCTTCCCACTGGGGTTAGGGAGAGTTGCAGGTGCCTGGGTGGTGAGGGATGGATGTGCTGTGCTGCCATGACTGTGCTGAGGTCCCAGTGCCTCAGCTCAGCTCATTCTGCAAAGCCAGGCCCTGCAGGAGGGGAAAGCTGAACACGATACCTGTGCGCGGGTAAATATTTTTGGAATAAATAATGGTTCCTGGGGCATTTAATAGTCCCTGCAGAAACAGGAACCTCTACTATTGTGATCCTAATCACGGTGTAACTCTCACCTGTGAACAGGCTATTGTGTCTGACATCTGTGAAAGTCGGCTTCCTCCTCGGGCATGCTGCCCTCGCAGCCAAGTGCACTAAATCTTCTCAGCAGGGAAAATGGCGCTAACTGATAGAGACAACAGAGGCTGGAGTCCATAAAGATTTATTGGCCTCAGTGCAACTAAAGATCGAAGTCCTTGTCTTGTGAATCAACTCTCACATGTATGTTGTTCCACTGATTCCTGAAGTCTATGTCGGCATCCTATAAAAGTTCAAAAGTAGGAAATGTGTGCATGCAACATGCAGGGAATTAAACAGTTTACAGAAATGGATGTTAAATGCCAACTGTGCTCTGAAGGCTGAGTAATATAAGCATAACACATCTTGAGAATGTGCTTAGATCCAGCACAGTACAGCAGAATAACACCCATTCCTGAAGTGCAGCAACCCCTGCTGCCTGCAGAGGAGCCACCAAGGAGGTGGCAGTCAATAAGCCAGCTGCTGATCCATAGTCACAGCCAGGGATATCGCTGGAGGGCCTCCAGAGCAATTTTTCTCAAAATTGGAGATAGAAATCCTCCAGAGCCTTATATTTATGCTCTGGGCACAAAGATTTTGCTTATTACCCAGCAACCTAACTGCTACACATCTGAATTCATAACCAAGATGTTTTGTATGATCAGTGAAGATGTTTATTCCATCTTTGTTCGGTTTTTTTTAAAGATATTCTTCCTCTAGTGACTCCTGCTTTATTTTGCAGCAACAGAGTTCTAAAGGATGGAAAGATCTGAGAATCACTGAATTTGAGAAAAAAAGTCCTTGAAGGAAATTAGTTTTGTACTCCATGGTAGGGAACTACCCTAGATGGCAAGTGCCACGTTAATGTTTTATTTTGGAAATCAATATTGTATGTACTTGCTTCTCACTGTCAAGTTTCACTTAGTTCATGACATATAAACCTATTCTCATAAATGAAGCATTCATCTAAATATTACAGAAAATGAGCTTGTAAAGGGTTTTAAACTGTCTCACAGGGTACTGTAACATTCTCCCCTATGAGCTGTTCCTATGTATAATACCTAATCTTGCTATCAAAGCAGTTCTGTATCAGAGAGAGTAACCCAAGCGTAATTCCCTCCTGATTAATCATCTAATTTGCATGTTTGCCACTCCGGTGCCTGTGGCGATATTGCGCTAAACACAGATGGGTTCTTGGGTTCTCCTCATGTTTAGGTTTTGGTGCAGCTACACATGAAGCCAGTGGTGGGAACAGCAACACAGATGTAGCTGCAGCCAGCCTGCAGAAACCTGAGCAGAGCTGTTTCACCTTTATCATGTGGCGCTGGAATTCCTCAGGGGTTATCTCCTTCCCCATACATATTTAGAATTTTTGTACTAATCTTGCTCTTCTGCATCACTTCCTAAATACATTTCACATGTGGCAGTGATTTCCACTCCAAGTGTGTTGTTTGGGACTCCTACCAGCAGCAGTTGCTGAAATGTTCAGTGTCTCTCTCACGTGTAGTATATTTAATTTCTTCATAACTTCTCTTCTTTTTAGGTTTTTCTCTTAAATAAAAAAGTTAAATCATTCTTCCAACTGCAAATGGATTATGAGAAGTGTTCTTGCATCTCTAATGCTGTCAAATACATTAGGCATATTTTAGCTCTCTGAAAAGCCAGCAGAGACAGAAACCTGGGCTTGATAGAACCAGTTATCAGATTTACTATGGCTGGTCCTGTATTTCATCAGTCTCTAGCCACACCATAAAAAGATGCCAGGAAATAAAGTTGTGCTTCATGATTTATCACTTGCTTACACACAGACAGACATTTGTATCCTTTTCCACTCTCTCCCTCTCTTCTGTTCCTCCCAAGACTAACTGGGTTTGTAATTTGATGGTTTAGTTCCAGTACTTGTCTGTCAGAAGAGCCATATTCATCCAGTAGGCTGTAAACGCGGGTGTTTAATATTATTGTCCACTACTGGAGAAAAGTAGCCAGCCTTGGTACAGATATCTGCGATTTTTTGTGGTTTGAAAAGAGGTTTTACTAAGTACATACACATTGAATTCATAGGGTATTACAAATTAGGTTGTTCTTTCCCCCAAAACAAAGTGTTTGTGGAAGGGGCATATTGTTTGATTTGTTTTTGCAGTTTTTCCTAAATATTTCAAGTACTTTGCATTATCATTTTAAATGCATTGCAAGCACTCCTCAGCTCCTTCAAAGCATTTCTCCTGTCCTATAACCAAGATAAAGCTTCTTAGCTTCTCTTTGTAGTACAAAAAGTTGTTTGGGTAAAAGTGCAGCTCAGCCCTGGTAGAAGAATTGCGGTGATAAAATTATAGTAGAGGTTTACTTCTTTGTCTTTGAACTAATAGAAAATATAACTTGTGGAAGAGGTAGACAATTTGCATAGAAGCAGATACATCTACTGAAAAGGAGTAACGTAAAAATCCAAGGATTTTCACTGAGTAAACATCTGAGGCTCTTTTAAAAATGCACATCACAAAAGCTGTTGCCTTGAAGTTAGTGGAAAACTGTGTTATATTAGTCAAGTGACTGAGGTCCTGAAATAAACAGCATTTTATACAAATCAGAGAAATTAAAAGTGAAAATATGGCATTAAGAGGACATTGATGTGTGCAGCATGAATAAAAGCATTGATAATAGCATTCATTTTTCTAAATTGTTTTTTTATTTGGCACCTATTAATTTTAATTCTTTTTCCCTTTGGGAGCCACTTAAATCTGTTCTAAAAACATGTCCTTTAAATTCTGATGGCTTAAATAATTTAAGTTTTTAACCATGCTTCCAGATGGTATTAGCAGAATCCTTTGCATTATCTGCAGTGTAGGTGGTAAATAGCTGGCTTTCCTATTTTCTACAAAACTCTGGCCAGCATGGGAAATTAAATTTGGAGAGCAGCTTGATTTACGGCACCAGTGAATTTGCTTACACGACATATTCCCCCCGGCTCTGGCAACACTAGGACCAAAAAAATTTTACTTTGGTGTTCCTGGGAGTTAAACTAACTTGAAATTTGTAGTTCATTGAAGTATACCAGTAATGAACTTACAGAATGAAAACTCTTAACTTAAAATCAGAAAATTCTTGCTAATAATCAGCTCTTTAGGGAAAAAAAAAAAAAAGTCAGAATGTCATCTGTCTTCTTCCTGCCTTTTCTTCCCTTCTTTTTTCTCAACTTTAAAAAAAAAACTTCTTAAAGCTTTAAATGTTTTTAAGTTTTAAAAACTATTAGTATAAATTAGAGTTGTATTAGAATGAAAAGCTCTACTAGTGTTATTTTTGCATTGTTTTTATATTGTCAGCATTCTAATAGTCATCTAGCACCAATATAGCCTTTCTGAAATGATCATTTTCATTAATTGCTTTGCAAGAAAGAGCCTTGGTGAACGCCATGCATTGAGGTGAACATTTCTGTGAAGTTAATGATTTCCCTGGGCAGCAGAAGCGATTTCTGCAGAGTTCTGGAATATGATGCCTGGTGATATTGACTCTGTGTATGTGTTCATGCCACATTAACAGCATCTGAAGGTAAATGGGTTTTGGAACCTACAGCATAAATGATGTGCAGCCCCCGCTTCCAAATGCATATTTTCATGACCTGAGTCTTTGTTAGAGAGTTCAGTTTCACTGTTTTGCTACAAGTGCCAGCTGTTCCTCATCAGGAGTTGTACAGTACCAGGATCTGCTGTTGGACTTTTACCTGGCTCACATGCAGTTCATGGAACAGCCGTCGCCTTGTATTGATTTTCTGTCACTATTAACTGACAGAACTTGAACCAGTAACCTATAGGTGATAGGCAATATAGTCCTTAATTCTTGGAGTATTTGGATCCTGCCACTATTGTGTTCATAATTCAAGATTCAGAATAAATGACATTTCAGCATATTTGTAGTCCACAGTTCAATATAAAGATATGTTCTCTTCTAAACTCTACTTTATTCTTGGTCGTATTTCCCAAATTTCTCTCTCTAAAGATCATTCCATATATCTTTTCCATCACATCCACACTTTTTCATACTAAAGGCTCAAGGTGACTTGAGTGAATTTTTTTCTATTCTGTGTCTGGCAATACTTTAAAAATAAGCAAGAATTTTAAAACCTCTGTGTCTGTGCTCTGCTGTGCTGACAGGTTCACATTCAAGCCTTCAATTCCATAGTATATTTTTTGGAAGACTTCCAGAGCCTCGTTAGTATCAGGTGGTAGAATTGCCATGTTCTTCTTTCAGGCTGGCAGGAGAATGAGATTTTTTAAGGAAGGCATTTCTCAGGTTCTTTTAGCCCTTTGAAGGAGCAGGGGTTGGTTCTTCAGCATGTTTATTCCGAACACCAGAGCAAGGCTTGAAGGTTTTAGCCCATCTTCATTGGATGTGTTTATACATGAAGAAAACTAAAGAAAATCCTGAGTGATTCTAGAAGTAACAGACATATTCTAAACTGTAATAATTCTTGAGTAATAATATACCAGCCTCTAAAGCTCCTTAGTGTTTAGTTAAGCTGGTTTAACATCCATATTTAGAACATCACCTTGTTTGTAGTTGTTTTGGTTATTTTTTTAACTTTGCAGTTTCTGAAAAACACATACATACACTTTTATTTTAGTTCTAGAAGAACAAAATACAGAACAATTAGTTTCAACAATCCATAGTTCTTGTATCCTTACTAATTTTATGTATTTTGAAGACATTTTTTTCCTGCAGGTAATGAATGATGGAACTGTAGCTTTTCTTCCATGCACCTCTTCCTCAAGATTATAGATGGGATTGAGGTATTTTAAGTGGCTTTGTTAGTTTAGACAAAAAACTGAAAACAGGCAAATGTAAGGGAACAGACTGTGTGAAACCTTGAATCATAAACTGAGCAATTGGTCACTCAAAACTTAAATTTAGAATTTGTCTTTCTTGTTATCCAAAGAATAAACAATGGGGAGCACCTACAGTAGGGCCTCTTGCATATGGGTATTTTTGTTGAAAAGTTGTAAACATCAAGTAATATGTGTTTTAAGAAATTATATATAAACCTATGAATAAAAAGATTTTTCCTTGGCCCTAAAGTGAGGGCTGTTGCCCTGATTTTGCAGTGTTCAGTGTTTTTCCTTTTGTGATATTCTTAGAACCTTTTCTGTACCATGGCCATGGCTTCTCTTAGCAATTATCTATGTTTTCCTAAACTGTATCTATGTTATAAATTCCAGTATACTAGGTGGAGAAATATGATTGACAAATACTTTGACCAGTGAATTATGAGAGGTGGTAATTTCTACCTCCAATCCACAGTGATGTGTGAAAACATATAAATAAAAGTCAGAGGGTTCTGCCCTCTCTCTTTCTGCCTTCTCCTGTTGCTGTGTCTGTGTGTTCTTTGTGTGGCTCTCCTTCAGGCCCTCGGCCTAGCAGGCCTGCCTGGGGAGTGCCATAGAGGGCAGTGAAAATTTTTTTGAGGAAGCACAGAGATATTTTTATTAAGTAGTAACATGTTACCAAGATGCAGTTCATTCTAGCCATGAGTACTCGATGAATGTTTCACCAAACAAAAGATCAGATGAAACAGGGACACAGCTTAGGTGCTGGCATTTTATACCCAAGGTATTGAACTTCTGGTGATTTTCAGTTCAGTCACCAAGTGTCTTACTGTCTGAATAATGAAGTAGTATTTTTTTGTCTCTAGAAGCCATTCAGCAATTTATACTATTGCTGAGAAAACTCTCATGCCAGAGGAAGAAATAAAAAGCAGGGCTTGGGCATGTCAATGGTTTGCCTGACGCAAGCTGCTGGTGCAGTTTCAGGCCACTGGGCTTCCTACTGGACACAAGGCTGTTGAGAAAAAAGGAGGAATGGAGTCTCTGATAAGAGATCAATATAAAAATAATCTGACATAATCATATTAGGACAGTTTAAAGTGCAGCTTTTTCTATTACTATTTCATCTGGTAACAGCTGCCTGTGTTTCTGGAATAGCTCCATACAAGAACAAAAAAATTCTTCTAACGATGTAAAAAGAGAAAGGATAATCTTTCTTGTGATGTACGTCAATAATTAATGTTTGCGTTTTCCTTTTTTAATGACGAGCAGAAGAAAAGCTGAGAGTGGTGTAAATCTCTGATGCTTATGCCTTTACTACTTGCATTTCTACTCTGTCTGATGAATATATTAGGAGTTTATACAAGGAGTGTGATACATTTCTCTGTACAGAATTGGTAACAGGCAAAACTTCCCACACACATGCAGCTTCAGCATAATCACTTACATATCCCCATTCTGGAAATTCCTCGTGGTGAGAGGGTCTCCACAACTTGTCTTTCTTTCTTCTGACACCACACAAAGTAACACCAGCTTGATTTTGAGCATGTGAAGTGAATGCTTTCTGATTATTCTGAAGGCAGAGTAGTGTTTCTGCCAGGGTGATGAGTCTGCAGGGGGGGAATTTCAGCTGATGGCTATCTCAGAGTCTGTTGTATAAGCAGCCACATAAAAGAGGGACAGGTATGGCATGCATAGATAGAAGGCTTATTTGCAAGAAACCATGGTCTCGTGGTTTAATATAATATCTGTTGATTCCACAATAAATAATGTGGTAGTAATTTCCGTGTCTTAGCTGTTACATGAGATTAGACTTTCTAAGCTATGTGTGGTTTGCAGAAATGAGTAATACCACATTAAAATTTTGAATTGGCCTTGATGGATGCAAATACTGGACTAGAATTTGCTGGTTGTTTCTTTTCTCTTACTCACATATGAATATGTTATTTTATAATTTTAGTGATTCTTTAATAAAGATGTGCTCCAGCAAGCATTTATGGTGTTACAGAAGCATCACAAGATTCTTCTCTTCTTTTGTGTCACACATCTCTCTTTTAGCCATCTGCATTTTGAAATTGTTTCTGGTCTCCCTTTGCAGAGTTCTGTTCTGATGGCCCCATGATTCTCCTGGACTAGATGCACAAAATTATGTTTAAACAAGGAGATCGCTTTAATTTTGCCTGGTTTTCTGTCATAAACTTACCTATGCTTTTAATCCATATTTATTTTTACAAGTATTTGAAGCATGTCCGGAATGGTAGATCTATTACAGCTGTCCTGAATTCTACAGTGAATGAAAGGCAATACTGGTTAATTTACTTTGTTAGGGAGTGTTTTTATGCTTTCAGAGCTTATTTTCTAGAAATGGACTTGGACAGACAGTTTTTCCAGACCATTTTATTCAAGGCATTCAACCTGTAAAGAGAACTGAAAATGTATAGACATTGTCATAGAAGCAAAAGTTAGATAAATGCAACCAAAACTGAAGGAACTAATGGATGAAAAATCAGTCACATTTTATGTGGGAGAATTAATCCTCCCTCACTATCTCAGAGTTCTCATTTTCATTATGCTTCTGCGTACACATGTAGTTTCACTCATATTTGACTTAAAAGTCTAGGTGAGTTTAAGGAAGACCTTCATTTTATATTTTTTTCCTATATTAGCATAGGAAAGGAAATCGAGCAAGACAATTTTCTGTACCCTATAATAAAGTTTTCACAGCTGTGCTGTATTGCTTGCAGACTGAGCATTCCCTACGGAAAATATCCGAATCCCATATGAGATTAGTGGAAGGCTTTGGATCCAGCTCAGAGTAATACAATAACATGTAATCTTTATCACAAAATGTAGCTGATATTTCATCCTTCAAGATAACTTCTCTGCATCGGCATGAGGGCCAACAGGAGACCAGCAGAGCAGGAGAGTCCAGTGGGTCAAAAGCCTCCCCAGTGTCGTCTCTTTGGTTTTTATATTCAAAAATATTACAAATTTTACTGTACTACTTTGTAGGGGAGGGTTCACTACATATTCTAAAATCAGGTCCGTAAACAGGGGTTTTTTTCCAATTTTCAGGAGAAAGTATTTTTATGCTGTCATTGTATTTTTTTAACAACTGCTTTTGAAACACCACTTAGGTAAAAGAAAAAAGAAAAAGGAAAAAAAAAAAAAAAGAGCTAAACCATCTGATGTACTTTGCCTTCTTTGTTGAAGTTCCACTGAGTCATTCTGAGATAAATGGAATTTTCTTCTTCAATCCAAAGCTTAATTATGGTAATTAGCCCATGCAATTTGTAAAGTTTGGCACTCAATTCAGCTTCTAATATGCATAAGCCTCTTTCTGTTACAAATTGAGTAGGTTTAATCAGTTTTAAAAAGACAGTGTCTCACTATGTCTGCGTGGCACACTCTTAGATTTTCAGATTGGTTGTTATTCCAAACTCTGCTACATCATTAGCAGTTTTGATAATTTTAATATTCATGAAGCTTTCATTTTAGCATTAATCCCCAGCATCTGTGATTATGATGGGTACTTTTGGGAGCTGTCTATTGTGTGTCTACTGAGAATGAAAAGCCCAGCAGTTCCTGGCAGTAAATTAACCCTCACAATGCCACTTGGTGCTGAACTCCTTTTGAAATGTTGCCTTCTGCTATGTTCCTTTCTATTCAGATTTCACACTAAGGCCTGATTCCCTCAGCAGACACAAGCATCGTTTCATCCTGACAGCCATCTGTGACACTAAGAATTTTTCCTTTTTTCATTCAAA
>VYZT01056276.1:1822-25184 GCA_013400735.1 Pomatostomus ruficeps | reverse complement strand
ATTGGATATTAGGAAAAATGTTTTAATGAAAAATGTTGTCAAGACTTGGAGCAGGGTACCCAGGGAAGTGGTTGAGTCACCATCCCGGAAGGTATTTCTAAGACATGGCACGAACATGGATTAGTAGTGAATTTGGCAGTGCTGACGTAATGATTGGACTTAAGAGTCTTAGAGGTGTTTTCCAACCTAAATGATTGTATGATTCTAGAGGGACTAGGGTGCTAGCGTTACCTTGGTTTGCCAGGGGTGTCCTTTATTCTTTACAGGCCGCGCTAATCTTCCAAGAAACAATATCCTTATTTTACAGGGTAGGTCTGTCCTTTAGTTTGTCTTATTTAAGCATGAACCATATCAAATTCCTCTACCTCCTTACATTCCAGTGGATAATGTGGACCAATGTATATTAACAAAGTTAATACACTGTCATCCTATAAAGACTGATTGATATAATAGAGAAGAGAATTTTCATAACAAAGGTTGGCATAGATTACAGTCAGTGGAGGGAGACAGACTTTCGATAGGTGCTCACATCTCAGATCTTCTGAAGTGACCCCTGAAGGTGCTATTTCCTTTCTGTTGACAGCAGAGGATGAATGTGAGTGTATACCTAATGACAGCACCTTCAAACTGCCTGTATAGCCTTGAATATTTCCTATTGCAGAGAACCTGAACTGGTTCTTAATGAGATAATAGACCACAGAGGTGGCTTTGCATGGACCCTTGTTGTGAATCTCTGTCCACTGAAGTCCTCTTCTAGCCACCTTTGTGTGTTTTAGGAAGTATTATGTGATGTGATCTATACAAACAATATGTGTATCTTCTTCCATACACCTTTATTTCCACACACATTTTTTCTCTCAGGGAAAAAAAATAAGGTGTGGCCAAGAGTACTTATTATCCTCTAATAAGGCATAGATCTTACTCTTCATTCATATTTATCACTACTATATATCAGCAATGCAGGTTGTTATGGAATTCTGTTCATGAATATCAGATGAGAATAAATCAGGCAGTGGGATTTATCTGACATAATATTAAACATCTGAAGTGTTAGCAGACATTTTGATGTAAATTAATAATTCTGAGCTAGTTCCTCTCATACAAGGGAAATTAAAATAGGCCTATATGTAGTGAGACATGTGAAGCGGTTTAGATGGTTTCTTTTGCACTATCTGTATTCTGCTCAGAAAGTTCATCTTTTCCACTGAATTGGGAGTGACTAGCTCAGTTGTAGACATTTCCAGTATGGATGTCTACATTTAGTGAGATTCATGCCTTCCAAAATGAGTGAAATGCTGAGATCCATGGTTCTTTCTTACTCTGATTTTGACAGGTCAACTTCAACACACATATGCCACACAATATTCCATATTCCATACAGTGTGCTTGTCAGGTCTAATATATCAACCTCATAGTCGTTTACATCATTATCCGTACTCAACACGGTCTGTCTGCTGGCAGGAAAAGGTGATTGTGTCTTTTCTGCCCGATTTCTCCCATAAGATTATCTGTCAAAAACCAGTTGTGCTTGAAAGCTGAGCAGTTTGGAGCATTTCTACGTCCTGAATCATTACCTAAATGTTTTTGAAACAAGTACGACTTCACTGTCTCTCACCTGTTATTAAGCTTTGGGCACTTTCTCATGCCTGATGTTTCAAATGAAGTTTGGAAAGCCCTGTAATGTATTTAAACATCAGGGTAATGCAGCAGTTGGGGAACAGTTTCCTACCTGAACTACACAGATAAATGGCTTGTGATTCAAAGACAAGATTGATCAGTCTTCACAGCTTGATTTTGGATGGATCTGTGCTGTGCATCATGCTGGAATAGCTGGAACATTTACATAATATTACCCAGTGCTTGGCAGAGATATCCAATTGAACCCTGCACATAGGACAGCATTAATTCATCACAGCACATAAGTTAATTACCCTGGTCTGCTGGCAATGCTAATTAACCAGGGCACAGACACACTTACTAGGTTATTTCTCTTCTGTTTCCAGTGCTAGATTGCCTGGCATAGCTCATAAATTTACACACCTTTATCCTTAGCCTAAAGGAGATGTGCCCTGGAGGGTCCTGGACCATAATGAGTGTCACTTCCTGGGTAGCCTCTCTAATTTCAGCGTGTTATAAATCCATTAAAACTATCCAAATGTACCTGTGCTTGCTCATAACAGAAAAACATACTGTTCTTCCTGTTACCCAAAAAACCTGTTGGACAATGGGGAAAAATCACATTTTCCTTGGAGAACCTCATCTAAGAGTAGATAGAAGCATACAACAGTTAGCCATTTTAGTCCAAATCATTTATGATTTTTTAGTAATAAAGCCTTTATTACAAAGCTTGACTCAATTTGCATTTTACAGAACTAAACACATTAGCAGTGTGGTAAGTTAATTTTTTTATTTGCATTACTAAACATCAAATATATAGTTAGGGACTAAGACGCTGTTGTGCAAGGAGTTGTCTGACTATAATAGAGACAGTTTTTGTCTTAAGGGAGTATGTACTTGAATAGCTAAGAAAGATAAAAGAGAAAAAGAGACTGAGGCTGAAATAACTCACCTAAGCTCATACAGCAGATCAAGGACAGAGCTATATTTTACTTCTCCTTCCAAATGTTCCCTGTCTTTCTTTATGTGCTTTTTTTGCAAGACACTAAATTAATTCGTTGATTTTTAAACTCCATGTGAATTCTGGACTCAGGAGTTGCATGATAAACTCAGAGACTAAAATCTCGTCAACAGCTGTAAGAAGAAGTAAATTCAAACTTGCTTGTCAAATGGAAGCCTCCTGCTGGGAGCTCCAAACTCTCAGGGGCTATGTCTGGATTGTGTCCACAACACCCTGACCTGCTGATTAAGCAAAACACATGTGCTTGTGTCCATTCAGACACTGAGACACATAGAAAGCTTGTCATACGGAAAGCTCTAGAAAAGCAGGAAAGAGGAACAGATCCAAAACACACATTTACTTCATATTTTAGCAGCAATTCAACTTACTTCTCTACAAAGCATGGAAAGTAAGTGCTGGTTTCTCAATGGCTGGCTCAGGAAGTACATTGGAAATGTTCCTGGACCTTCTTCTCATTGGCTCCAGACAACCACGGCAACAAAGCTGAGCCCGCTTTGTGTACAGTATTTTAGGAACACGGAAAAGTGGCATATTCACTGTTGGACAGAGTTTTATTCTCTTTGAGAGTGATTAATTTAGTGAGAAATATGTGTTTATAAAGGTGAAGATGTGACTCACGGCAAGGAAAATCCTAAACATCTGACCTTGTCATATAATCTTTCCTATTGCTTAGTTTCATATGGCTGAAGACCAAGGGGGAATATTAAAATAGGAGCAAGCAGGCGACTGGTGTTACAATTACAGAATTAAACACAAAACAAAAGTGATTTTTAACAGTAAGGATGATGCCCAACCGCTCAAATGCCCAAATCGTGCAGTGGAATAAGCACTGTCACTTTAGGGAGCAGCTGTTCTGCTGTCGGACTCTGCCTGTCACAAGTCATCAAATATTATCTATTTACACCCATACAGAGGCCAGCTACATAGTCTCAGATCATATCCCATGTTCCTCCAGAGAAAGCAAGAGAAATTGCAGGGGTATCAATGCTCTCAGCCCCAAATAGTTTGAAATCTACCTCTTCATCTGTCTTTTTAGTTTACTACAAGAATGATGAGATGAACTGATACAGCATTTCTATTAAACTTATGTAGCATAAAGAAAGGAGAACATGGAAATACTGAAGAAGGTATATGTAGACATTATAGATTCACATATATTTATATGCAAGAGATTTATGTATCAGAATTTAAAGTAAATTTCATCTCCTATTTTTGTCCTCAAGATGAAAGTGGGGTCTATTTTCAAAAGTTTATTCTTAAAGTGCACTTTGAGATTCTAACAGACAAAAGATAGAAATGTTGAGACACCTCCTTAGTCTGGGAGCCTTTAAAAAGTAAACCAAACCAGCTTGTTAGTGGTTCTTGAATGGTCTAAATTAGACAAGATTTAATGTTGGGGAAAAAAAACCTTGCTCCTGACAAGGCATGATGTCTTATCTTCTATGCTCTTGACTTTGCATTAACTGATCCTTCCCTAACCTGGATGTCATCCACTAGCCCATTAATTGTCTTTCTTCCCTGCCTGACACACTTAGCACTTTTCACACTAATAAGGGTTCAAGAGTTCATTAACACTTCAGTTCACAGGGCCTGAAGTATTAATAGCAACAGAACCTTGCAGTACAAGTTTATTCATAGCTTTAACATGAATATATATTACTTCACAGTAACTCCATATGCATGCAATCCAAACTGCCGGAAGGTACTTTTTTTCTACTAAAAATTTAAAGTTCTAGTGTTCACTCAGTTTTGTTTGTCTAGAGCCCATGTTCATACTCCTTTACCCTCAGGGCAACTGGCTATAGGCTTGACGCGTGTGCTTTGATTTTCACTGCAGTCTTAACAGCAAGCCGCAAACGTTATCAGTATTCTGAGGACTTTGTGTGTTTTTCTGCCCTCTCTGTGACCAAACTCAGAACTAAGCAGAATATTCACAGATGTAGATCTGCATTAATTTATTCCAGGGCCAGAAGGGGCCATGAGACCTGTAGATCTGCATTAATTCAATCCAGGGCCAGAAGGGGCCATGAGACCTGTACAAACTGTAGCTGGATTAAGGCATCTCTCTTCTGACTGACACAAAATTTCATTTGAAAGACATCAGGAGACAGGAGATCCTTACCAAGTATAGAGACATAGACTAGATAAAATATTTCAAAGTTTTAATGAGCTTCACTAATACTATGTTATATCCTAATTTTTATTATTTCAGTTTTCAGGTGCTGAATCTTGTTTTTCCTCTACCAGAAATGTTGGGGGGAAAAAAGCGCCTCCTTCCATCATCCGAATTCAGCACAGGATAGAGCTCAATAGAGCACAGAATCTACCTTCACATTGTAATGTTGCTTTCTAATCTGTGGATCATTTTACAGGGATCCTTTTGAGTACAAGTATATCTGCACTCTTTTTGACATGGACAAGTTGGCAAGATACAGTGATATAGTATCACTGGTATGTGAATAGAAACCAGAGTTGAAGGGATTCCTTGTTCATACATCCAGGATGGTTTTAATCCTTTGGATGACAGAAATGCACGGAGAGCTCACACTGAGGTGAGTACAACTCCAAGGTGTTTTTTTAAATTTATTTCTTTCCAGAAGTCTCCAGTTCTGCAAGTATAAGGTGCTTTTTCTGTTCCTGTATTTAATACAGCTGTCGGCATTACCTCTGTGTCACCAAACTGCTGTCAGCTGCAAGTTTAACCAATGGATATTTTCTCTTCCTTTATGGATCATTTATCCTCACAACACCCTTCTGGAAGAGAGGTGTACATTTCCCACCCCTGGAAGCTCTTTAAGTGAATATTAAGAAACACTAAGGCTCACAAGCAAAGAATAAACTTCCAGGCTTTATGGACCTCTGATGAAATGACTCTATGTTTTGCTTTGGATTAGGCATAAAATTAGGTCTCCTAGATTGTACTGCCTAAGAAAGATGGACAGGATCAAAGATGATTTGGAAGCTACCTGGACTTGAAATGGCTTAATCCTGTCAGGGCTGGTGTGTCTCTCATCATCTGCCATTGAGGTTTATGGAAAATGTTCCAGCAGAAAGCTAAACACTCAGAGAGCTTAAGCAGCTGAGTGGAGTTTCAAGATCTGAAGTCAATCTTGAAACAGGTTATTAAAACATACCAGATTTTTATGGATCTATGTTATGTATCTTGATCTTATGATGGAGCTAGGAATAAATCACATGACAGCTAAATCTGTGTGGGGTAGAGTGGCTCAGGTGACACCCAGATCTACATTCATAAATAAGAGAACCAGCGATGTCAGCACTGGACCCCCAGCTCATCTCCTCTGCTTGGTTGCTAGGTCAGTCACTGGCTTTTTTAAACTTTTCAATAGCTCTACCAAGGCCATGACCAAAAACTGTACTGAAGTAGTCCCCTAGAGAGTACTAATAAACATCAGTTAAGAAAAAAAACAACTTTAAATTGGCGTTTTCTGCCATGTATAGGTCTTACAAGTAACCCCAGCAAACTTTCCTCCCACAGATAACTCAGCACATGCAACCAACAAATGCTACACAGGACTCTGCTATGAAACGTCCACTCTGACGGGCTGATACACTGACCTCATATTATTTCAGAAAGTTTAAAAAAAAGACAATAAAAAATTACTTCTCTCTTTGGGTTACCACTTAGTAACAGAAGAGCTTCCTAAGTAGTATGAATGCAGCTGGGCCATGCAACTTATCCTCAGTGCCAGCAAAAAGGTCCTTGATCCTATTTTGTTTATTGTTATAGGTGTAGCCATTTGTTTCCAACCAAAACTACATCATTCCCTGAGAAAAAAAAACAACTATTCTTACCCACCTGGTCTGTTCCCCTGCCTGTTTATGTGCTGACACCTCTCAGCAAAAGAGAATGCTCCTGCAGGGCATCTCATCTTCGTTTTGTAAGCATTTGCTAAATAAGGAGATAAGTTATCCACAAAATTTATTGAGTTTTCAAGTGCTGTTAACCACTTTTTCTCAAGGACAGAGATCTTTCCCCACCTTTTTTTTTTTTTTTTAACAGTAAAGGCAAAGCCAAAAAACTCCAAAGTGATTGTAAACTGAAACTGTTGTCTCTTACTCATATTAGTGCCTATGTCCCTTCAAAGACCATATCAGGATCTTCAGGTGCTCTAAATTCAGGTGTCTCCAGGCCTGCAGCACAAGCCTCCCTCTCTCCTGGACTCTGGAGGGAGTGGGAATCTGCAGCTTGTGACTTGCCAAGGAAAAAAGCAGGAGTGAATTGAGGAAGCTGCCTGTAGCTAAACAGCAAAGGGCTGCTTAATTGATAATTTATCTGTCTCTGTCTGTTTGCACTGCATTGTCTCTCTTTAGAGCAGAATAAGGACTTAGAGAAAACAATAACATAATGGAATTGTTTAAGTGGGTGTTTTCTTGAAAGGAATACAACATGACTATATTTCTTGCCAAGTTTTAGAGAACATTTTCACTTGAAAAGTAACCAGTCCGGAACATCAGAAACTTGAAAATGTAGGTGTAGATTCATTCAGCTCCTGGGCTCCCCAGAATTCAGCTGAACTCCAGGGCTACTTAGTCACATCCTCAGCTTGTGTCCAGCTTTCCACCGTTTTTTTTTCCTTGTACTTCGTGGAGGAACAGGAAGAGATGCGTGCTCGGTCACCTTCTCTGTCAAGTGACAGATGTGCCAAACACATAATGGGACGTGCAAACAATCCCCTCATCACCAGTGCCAACATTAGCTGGTGTCAGTTGATCAGTGCATGTCTCTGAGGGCAAATAAAACAGGGGATGAACTGGGACCATCAGTGAAGAAGGTGTCAGGGAGTGGACTACAAGGCAGCAAGAGAGCCCCTACCTCCTTTCCCTGCCCGAGGAACTTGTGGGGGCATGGCACCAGGGATTGCACAACAGCACAGCTGTGTTGCTCTGAGCCCTGGCCACCCACTCCCAGCCTCAGCTGCGGATCACTCTGTGTGCAAGAATTCAAGTTAACTGGTCTCCTGGTTTCAATACCCAATTTTCTTGTTTAGCAGAGGTCTAAAAGATCAGAGTTGTCCCAGATATCAGTCTTGCCTCCTCTGCAGTGGAAATCCTACTCACTCACTAAACCTCTATTCCTATTCTACCACTTCTCCCTCAGAGGAGTGTCAAATGAGAGAAAAACCATAAGGTACACAGTATAAAGTATCTGATTTTAATTTTTTTTAGCTTTTACAGTCTGCCATTCAACGGTCTACATAAACAAGTTTTAAAGAAATCTTACAATTTCTTTCTTCCTCCCCAACATACTTTTAAGCTTAGAGGTCAAACAAATCATATTTTTCTTCCCAACAGCAAACTCAGTACTGCCAAAAATATTCACAACACTTATGTAACCACTGCATGGTTATCCACGTGAAGGATTACTGCAGATCTGTGTACATGTTATGCTGGAGAGGCCAGTCTCCATAAACCCATTCATCCTGATGATGGCATTGCTCTGACATGTGTTACGAGCTCCTCATTTGAAAATGCTAGCTGATGCATTTTAATTTCCTTTCAGCTTTCCATTTCTCTCATGAAAGGCAAGGGACAACTTTTGGGATTTTTTTTTTAATCCATCTCTGCTGCTTTCTTCTAGGGCATTTAACAGGCTACAAACATCTCTGTTTTATTCTTGGGAAACAGAAGACTTAGCTGAACGGATAAATTAATCAATCCTTTTATTCCTTTACCTGCTACCTGTACTCCACCTCCTCTTTCAGATCAAAATTAGGATCAAAATTAGCACTGATTTGTGTAATCGTTACTGAAAGAGCCAAAGAAACCTGATGACAGTGAGGAGTTAACATCAGTAACTAAACTAGGCAATGAAGTTTCCTTCATTGATATTAAACTGATATTAAGAATGGTCATATATTTAAAAAAGGCATTTGTTTTTCCAAAGTTTGATTTTTTGATCCAGTCTGTTGTTGTGGTAAACTATAGGTTATGTAAAGCACACATTTTTTTCTAACTGACATTTGTTCTATGAAAGGAGAATTATAAAGACAATTCTGCAGAGAAATAGAAAAGAGTGATAGGTGATAAATTTCCAGAATTTCGCTTTCCTTCCTGTAGCATGTAGCTTGAAAATTAATGTATTATAGTATTGGGAGAAGACAGCTCCAGGGCTGAAGAGGAGTGTCAGGGAGAAAGTAAAGTTAGGTGTCTTCCATCCTAGTTTTGATACCTCAGCTGTTGTATACTGGCAATGAACCCGTTTCTGTTGTATTTACAAAGAAAGTTATAGCCATATCTTTTTGAGGAGCCTGGCCTTGTCAGCATGTCTGACATGGTCTGAAATTCATGGGCAGACTGGGTTACTCAACTTAAGCAAGAATTGCTTAAGGTGAGGTTTGTCTTCCCTAATAAGAGATGTCGCAGCAGCAGTGCTGATGGTGGGTGCTGCGACCTTCTGAAAGTGTCTCCAGCACAGAGCCGCTCGGCAAGCCACAAACACACTCACACACACCCCCACAGCCACATGCACCAGATAGCTTAAATAATAAAAGGAGTCAATGGTGAAGAAGCAGGAAGGGTCTTCATATGGGGGTTCCACAGAGGAGGATTATTCCAGCCACCTGTGAAGACATCCAGGGATGAAGAACAAAGCAGGGTCCAGGTTTATATATGGGGCTGATAGGGGCACAGAGAGCATCAGGAGCCAATGGTCTGAGGGTTTGAGGGCAGTACACAGGTGGGGCTAGGGTGAGGGAGCCAATAGGGAAACTTGGGGAGTGGCGAGGGAGCAAGGGCCAATGGCGGGACAGGGAAGGGAGAACTTTCTAGGGCAGGGACATATGAGGTATAAAGGGGCAGGGAGGCCAACGAGCCAACCGGGAAAGCAGAGCTGGGGTACATTAACATAATCAGAACAAAGCATCCTGGGGGAAGACTTTACAGTCACCCTAACCTGGGGGAGATTTCTTGCCTTAGAGACTGTCCCACCAGTGGATCCTCTTGGGCCCTCGACTGGTGGGCTCACTTGCCTCTACTTCTTCAGTGTAGGCATTTAGTTCTGAACTCACCCCATATACCTCCTTTTAAAATCAACGTGAGAAACAGTTACCTTCAAAGCATGGTTCACTTGAACCATTTGAAGAATTTCTTTTTTTTTCAGATTGTTCTCTCAGCTGATTCAGCTCACTAATGTGGAAGAAAATGATCCTGTCACTCTTTCTAAGTTACTTCCTAGACAGGTTGGTGAGTTAAATTAACTCCCTAGGGGGTGCCAATAAAAGAGATGAACAGCAAAACAGGTCTGTAACCCATAACACCAAAATCCTGTTTATCTTCCCATTTAGGCAGGGATTTGTGTCATATGTTTATGAAACAACAAACCCAACTGTTTCCACTGATGGGGACATAAGCATTCTTGTTAAACAAAAGCAATGTCGTATCCAAGTCGAATGTGGAGAAAGCACTGAACATTGCAATTTTAACAGCTGAACTGAAGGTATGAATGAGAAAAGGGAATGATATTAAGTTGATTTAATGATAATATATATATAATGTGGTTTTAAATAATATAAGTGTCTATGAAAATGCAATGATGCATTTGGGTTTTTTTAATTTTTGGAAAGAAAGAGGTAAGGGACATATGGTAGACTCAAAACCAAATCATAGTCCAACTGTCATTGAAGACATCAGGTGACTTTTCTTTAACATAAACTGGAGAATTGATTTAAAAAGATAAACAGCAAAGCACTTGTTATGAATTTGTGTTGTAGTTTAACCTCAGCCAGCAACTAAGCACCACACAGCTGCTTGCTCAGTCCTCCTCCTCCCAGCAGGTTAAAGGAGAGAATTGGATGGGTGTAAGTAAGAAAACTTGTGGGTTAAGATAAGAACAGTATAATAATTGAAATAAAATAAGTAATGAAAAGGAAAATAACAGAGAGAGAGAGATAAAACCCAAGAAAAACAAGAGATGCAGCAGACAGAGTTGCTCTGACTGATGCCCAGCCTGTTCTTCAGCAGTAAGGCTGTCAAATTTCCCCCCATTTGATATGCTGAGCATGATGTCATATGGTATGGAACACCTCTTGGGTCAGTTGGGGTCACCTGTCCTGACTGTGTCCCCTCCCAGCCTCTTGTGTCCCTCAAGCTCCTCACTGGCAGGACAACATAAGAAGGTGAAACGTCCTTGGCTTTTGGTAAGCACTACTAAGCAACAACTAAAACATCAGTGTGTAATCAACATTATCCTTGTCCTAAATCCAAAACATGACACTGTATCAGCTAATCAACAGGAAGAAAATTAACTCTATCCCAGTCAAAACTGGGACAACTTAACAATCGGTTTATAATACACTTGTTCAGAAGAAATAGATGACTTTGCCAACCAAATATATAATAAAGAGATGTAAAAAAATTACTTTGATTTTAAAAAGGAGTGTAGCTTTAGGATATAGCCACAGATACAACTACAGAGCATTTTGCTGATGGCATGTCCAGTCTTGTCTATCTAAGCCGTATCTGAACTCCAAAAATTAAGCCACAATTCATGCACTTCTGAAAGGCAGGCTATACCAGCTCCAGCTCTGAAACACAGCCACATTCCTTCCAGGCCTCTAGTTTAGTGCTGGGAAGAGCTACAGTTCAGTAACTTCAAGCACCTGAGAAAAAAAAAAAATTAACACTGGAAAATTAACATAGGGATTTATTCCACACTAAAACTGACTTCAGGATTTTTTTTTCAAGGCTATAAATACATCTGAGTAACTAAACAGAACCCCAGAAGAAAATCAGTCTTTAAAGTATATTTATTCACCTTTCTCACAGGGGTATTAGAAGAAATGATTTGACCTAGACATGTAATATACATCAGGGTTTTTAGACAAAAGACTGTATAAATTCAGAGTTTTATTACAATGAACCAGCTGAGTATGCTGAGAGTGCTGTTGTAATTTTAATAAAATTAATTTAATTTGAATTGGTAAGCAGCTGCTGAGAGACAGCAGTTCCCACTCCCACCTGTGAAGAAACCAGATCTTAACAGAACTTTGCAAGATATATAAATGTGATAATGACTGCATAAAATAAGTCTACAAATGAGTTGCAAACCAAGCAGCAGAATACTTGAATTACGTCTCTTCCTAGGCTAGACTTAAGCTAATTCTGAAAGTAGCTTCCCATAAAGAAAGTACAGACCTTTTTAGTCAGTAACACTAAAGTGAGTTAAATACTTATTGTAGGCATTAGTCAGGCTTGCATTCAGTCAGCTCTCCATTAAAAGTATACTTACACGAATGGTCTTTGTCTGGATCTAAAAGCCAAGGCACAGTTGTGAAAGGATGGATAGTTTGGATAGTGTGATTTATTGTACTCTGAAAAAAATTGTATTCAACGTAATCATGAGGCAAATCTAGACTGTAAAGGGAGGATGCTCTAAGAGACCAGAAAGAAAGGAGGCATTGCCAGTCAGTGTAACAGAAAGAGTATAAAAATGAGATGACAGACTAGGCAGAGGAAAAAGTTTGCAAAAACTATGTGAAAAATGGAAAGAAGTCTTTTTGAGACTCATTAAATTATACAGATGTAGGAAACAGGAAAAATTCTGTCTTTTTCCTTCCTATGCTATTTTAAAATTGGAATGGCAGCTTTTTGGGAGGTAAAGTTATGCTAAAAGCGGTATAAAGTGTTTTTCAAGGCCTTAAATGAGGAAAATAAGCTTTGTCTGGTGGTAAAGGAGATGGCACAGGAATCAGAAACTGGTTAAAAAGGAAAGCCTTTAGGGAGGCTCTAAGAGAGGTCCTGTGTCCAAGTCACAACTGCCAAGAGACTGCTTGAACCAAGAGGGTTCTCTGAAAGGGTTAAAAATCTCTCCTGTTTCACAAGGAAGCAATTCAGGGCAAAGAAAGATAGAGGGAAAAGAAAGAGAAAGCCACTTGCTCTAGAAACGGCCCCAGCTTCCCACTTCCTAAGTCCATGAAGTAACCCCAGAGCTACTGAGCCATGTCTCCTTCTGCTGGGCTCCCATCCCATGAAAACTGGTTGTTTTTTTGTTTTTTGTTTTTTTTTGACTTCAGCATAATTTCAGCAGAAGAGGTGGAATCTCTGCTAACTGGGAAACAGTTTTATGCTTGGTAATTGTGGTTCTCCCTGGTAGACAAACGTTGTTGGAATACACCTCCTCCACTGGACAAGAGCCTAGAGGTTCATTTTCCCACCAGCAGACTACATGGACTGTTGATTTAGTCTGGGGAAGCTGCACTGAAAATACAGCAACTGTGTTATACAGTAAAACTAATAATATCTTTCAATCTTAAAAGGCACTGCTGATGAGGATGTAGTCTTCGTGCAGTAGTCTGTGGTCTGGCAGCAAATGCTAAGCTGCATAAGTTACCTAGCTCTAGAAAAATGCAAAGAGCAGAGTTAATGTAGATGTACAGTTGGACACCAAGCTACAGTTTGTGAAGGTTGTCTAGGCTTAGGAAGGTTTAGGAGTTGTTCTGTGACCCAGTACTCAGACACTCTCCATGGTTCTCCACAAACAATTCTCCTTTCCTCATCAATTCCCACAGTGTAGCGTCATCTGTTCCTCACACAGCTCTTCCAAAAGCTGGGAGTCCCATTCAGAAGGGCTTGTCTCTCCTCTGATGAAAAATAGGAGTTTCTGCTCAAAAATTAGGACACTTAAAGGTTAAGTGAAATATCTAAGTCACTTTGTCTCATAAAGGCATTGTGACAATAGATTTAATAATGACTGTGAGATGCTTAGATAATTTGGAAGTAAGAGCTCTCTTCATGCTCTGATAGGTATGTTTTAAGGCATAAACTCCATTCCAATCCCTTTAGGACCCACACTCCTTCAGACTTCTTCCCAGTCCTGTGTGAGCCAGGAAACAGGCTGTGCAGCTGAAGAGCCCTGGCACTGCCTCCCCTTGTCAGCTGATGCCATGGCATGAAGAACAACTCCCTTTGGAGACTTTGGGCCAATGCCATGTCTGTTGGAGGACAAAGCTACTGCCCTAATGCTCTTGTCTTAATTGAACAAACCTCCATAAACTCTCTACCAGGATAACACCTGGACCCACTACTTGTTCTCATCTTGTTTCTACATATTACTGCTGATGCATTTGTTTTAATCTCCTGTGGCTCCCTGTATTTGCACAGTAACTGGTGCCATTATTGCCAGGCTGTGTAATTGCACAGTGGATCTCTCAGTAGCACTAAATGTATAATTATGAAGTTCTCCAAAGCAGAAGGACAAAATAACTGTTCAGTGTTTCCAGCCAACGGAGTTTTACTGTGTGTGGTTTTCATACCACTTAGTTTGCTGCCTACTTAACTTTCCATAAAGTGTAATTATTTTCTGGGTAGGGTTGGAAGACACATGGAGTATAATATATTAACTGCACTTCTTATTCATAAGGTAACAAAGACTCTGCATCAAGTTAATGCCAACAGTTTCCTTTGGAAATAGCACAAATAATTTGTCACTGCTCATTACTCTCACGCTGCTATACCACTGCTAGCTTTAGGAAAGACAGTTTCTAAAATTATCCAGAGGAGCCGATTGCTGGTTTTGGTATTTTATGTTTAAATGGACCAAAACAATTCAAGATCTATGCATTTAACCCAAGCAAATAGAAGTGTTTTGCTTTTGCATTTGTCTTTCTGGCATGTATGGATTGTTTTCTTTCTTTCTGAAGGATAAAGAGCACCCAGTGGAATACATAGAGCAGAGAGCCAGCACAAGGCCTCTGTTTAAGTGGGGTTCAGACATTTATCTTTTGAACAGAAAGCAGTCTGACCTGAGCCTTTTACCAATGACAGGAATATTGGCTCTCTGAAAGCAGGGCTGGAAACAGGGCTATGGCCACATTGCATGAGAGGCTTTCCCAAACCAACTGAGCTTTCTTTCCGAAGGGACAAGCTGGACCGAAATAGATAAAACAAAGTCTCCAAGGTCACACACAACAACCTTGAAGTGAAAGAAGGAATGGAAGTGAGATTTCCTAAATGCTGTGGCAGTTTTAGGTCCACTTATACACACTGTTTAGACTCTGTAGCCCCTCTAGCCCACCCAAAACTCATTAGGACCTCTTGCCAAAAGAAGTGTGTGTTCCAGTGCGTCTGGATTTGTTCAACAGTCACTGGAAATTGTGATGCTTCCTTTGGAAACACAACCATCCAGGCCCAGTATTTGCATTCAGCAGGGCTGGAAGGGAGAACTGGTGCAGCCGCAACTTTCACATTCACAGGAGTGAGGAAGCTGATTCACATGTCACTTGTGGTTTGTCTGGATTCTGGGAATGTTCCTTACAGTTGAAATAGTATTGTATCTAAATCCATAACACTTCCCTTCCAATAAACATCCCTGTCTGCGATGGCTGGAGATTCACTTCCCTCCTCTTTCACCTAAGTGCATAAGAGGCTTCAGATACTGTGTTGTCCTGGGAGCAGATCAGAGGCCATTTGTGATGAAGAGACTTATATAGCACTCCTCAGGCAGGCCTACTAGGCCAAGGGCCTAAAGGAGAGCCACACAAGGAACCACACAGAGACAGCAGCAGGAGAGGGCAGAAAAAAGAGAGGGCAGAACCCTCTGACTTTTATTTATATGTTTCCACACATCACCGTGGATTGGAGGTAGAAATCACCACCTCTTTTAAAACCACTGGTCAAAGTATTTGTCAATCATATTTCTCCACCCATTATACTGGAATTATAAACTTAGATACAGTTTAGGAAAACATAGATAGTTACCAAGAGAACCATGGCCATGGTACAGAAAGTCTGAGAAAAATGTTACAGAAAGAAAAACACTGAAACACTGCAAAGTCAGGGCAACATACTTATTTCCTGTAATCTCAGAATGTTCTGTTTATAGCATAACAATTCTCCCTCTCACATTCCCAACTGTGAAGGGCTGACTGGAGCAGGGCTTTTGCAGCTCTGTAGCAGATTCCATAGGTGGGCTTCCCTTTTCCCCCTCCCTAAACTTGGAGCTACAGGCTTCACCAAGAAGAGAAGCAGGAGGGCTTTCTTGCATATCTGAACAGAGATGGGAATTATTTTCTCAGTGAGCTTATATATTTATCTCTCACAGAGAAAAATGAGTAATAAAAGACTGGCTCTTCAGTCTCCAGTCTTGGTCCCATCCCTTTCATCTTCTGAAATGAAATAAGTGGACTACTGAAATCTGGACCTCTGTTACAGTAGTATAAGTCCAGTAAACCTAGGGGAAACCGGAGGAAATGACAATTGACTTTGAAGTGATATTTTCTAGTACAAAAAGAAATGCTTTGGTGGACTATTGTGAGCTAGCTGGTACCGCTCCACTCCAGGTTTCCTGCCGCAATGCTATCGGTAGGGGCACCAGGCGTCCGCTCGCGGTTTCAGGGGATGCCGGGGCTGCTCCGAAGGCATGGGAGGGCTGGCGAAGTTCCTGCAAGGTTTCACCCAACCCACCGATGTTCCAGGCGCGCCGAAGAAGAAGAGACAGCGGAGGGGCTTTTCCAGATGGTTTATTCGGCACTGGGGTTTTGCCAGGGAGCCCCTGGCACAGCGTGTTACAGTTACATAAATACCAGCACAAGGGGGCGGGGGGAGGGTACAACATCCAATAGGGGAGGTGTGCTAGGTTTGAATTTGGCGGGCTTTGTATAGGATTGCGCAATACAGAGCCCTCCGGGGCGGGGGACAAAACAGATACCAAGGGGGGGAGGGGAGATAGCAGAGCCTGGCCATGAGATAAACCGAAACTGGCCAGAGCACACTGCAACAGTTTCCCAAGCTGCAGTGCCTGCCTTTGCTCTGTTAAAGCACTTCACAGTTCTGGAAGAAAGGGTTGTTATATAAAGAGATCCAATTTGAAAATTATTATCCTAAACAGTAAGCTTTAATTTTCAAAGCTGTCAATCTTCTCTACTTCAGACGTGTTAGGCATAAGAGAAAATAAAAAAAAGCAGGGTTTAGATACTGTTTTCTAATTCTTTGCTTCGGAGATGGTATTTTTCATACTACTCACTTTGCCTCTTTTTTAACTGCTTTTTTTTCTTTATAAAGCATTTTCATTTTCAGAATCCTCTTTTTTTCCCATTGTTGCTTCTCACCAGAGTACTCACACAAACAGATTCACTGTGGTACTAGTTCTCTTTAGTAAACCTTTGCTTCATTTTCAGTGAACTACCCTTCCCCTATTTAAAGGGTTAAGCTTCAATTTGGTTAACACAAATTGATGACATGCTAAGCAGAGGCATACTGCAACTCTCCCCAAAGCTGCAGGAAATTCAGATAATAGACAGTAACTTCTCATTTCAAAAGTCTTCTTATAATAATTTTTTTGATCCTGATAGAGAGAAAAAGTCATTTAATTAGCTGTCTTGGCTTATCTGCCTTCTATCACATTCCAGTATATTGTGTAGGACTCCAGAGCTTTATATACCACAGCACAGCCTCATCAATAGTGATTACAGTTCCTTGCCTCTCTGCAGTATCTTTGTTCAGCAATGGATCTGAAACTCAGTCAAAGCTGAAACTGCTACCAGTAATGGCACACGAGGACAAAAGAATATGAAAGCTTTAAGTAAGCTTCAATACCATAACAATGCTTCTCAACAGCATGGCATATCAATATGAAGTCCTTAAAAGGTAGTTTGGAATGCTAAATAATAGCGTTATCCCCACCAGCAATGTATATAACAATACTGAACTGAATGACTGCTAACTTCAATAGCTTCTAATTACAGCTGTTTGTCTTTTCCCATTAAAACCACTTTTATTTTAATAGATGATTAACAGTTTTCGTCCAAAAAAATTTTTTTTCCACATACTTCTTTGTTTTTCAAAATAGTCCTTACTCTACACCTGAATTTATTATTCTTCCCTCCAAAATCAAATTTTATTTGAAAAGTAAAACTTTTAACAGTAATTTTTAAGTAATGATTTTCTGTAAGAAAGCCATATCCAGATTTTTTATGCATTTCTAATTCCTACAAGAAGTCCTTGTTCTGAGGCAAGAGTTCCTTGTGTCTGGTTGTTATTCCTCCCCAAGCATCTGAATTTCACATACTCTGTTAAATCCTTACTGTTGCTTAAAAAAAGTGTACTTGCATTTGCACTGAAAGCTCTGGATCTTCTCATAGTTTGGCCTCAGTTCTGGAGATTTATTTGCTTAGATGATTGTATGGGGTAGCCAAGTTCTATTTCCATAAAATTTCTCAGAAATATTTTCCATACTGTAACCTAAGATGGGATTTGACCAGCCTTTGATATCAGCCTGTTAAAATGGGGCAAAAATAAGGCAGAGATGATGACAGAATTACAGTAGGAACTAAATAGAAGGCAAAAGAAATCTTGAAGAATGCTAGCCAAGTGATGCTTGATACAAGAAACTTCAGAAAATAAAGTCTAAAAGATGTGTGGGGGAAAAAGGACATGTAACAAATTCCCTTTAACTAGACTAGTTTTTAGGACATTTCTAGCAACACTTAACAACATATATTTTCCCCAGTTAGTGTTTCCACCTTCCAAGCATTTCCATCACACATCCTTTGCTAGGTTAAATGTTGCAAGGGAAGATTCATCTTCATGTTGCATGGCACAAAATAATCCCTGCCAGGCACCAGGAATCGATGGTTCCTATTTTACCTTGAGATGACAGATACACATTCAGTTTCCTTACTGGCTAGAAAAGGCTTAATGAGAGAACCATGTTTCCCGCTTAGCATGCTGAATAAACTGCTGTCTTGCCATGAGATGCAGAGGAAAACTGCTACCATTGCACAACTTCAGTGGGGAAAAAAAAAAAAAAAAGTGGTGAGCAAACAGAAACTGAGCCCTATGAAAGGCAAGGTCATTTGTAGACTGGAAAAATATTTTGTCTTGAAGCCTGACTTACTTTTCATTTAAAGAAATATTATCAAACAGGCATAAAGCTTATTGTCCTGTCTCCTATTTACAGGCTCCAGGTACAGAAAATTCAGGATGCCTTTAGTAGAGTTGCTAAATCATTTTCAATTGCATGTGTTCTAGTTCAGTGGCTAGTATATAAGACTTCGGTGGTCTCAGGAATCTTCCAAAAATACTAATGCCCTTGACCACAACTGGAGAACAAGGAAAGAGAGAAGACAAGGACAAAGCTATTCCAGTTATTCTCTTTATATGCTGGAAGTCATCCTTCTCTTCTCAGTGAGAGCAAAAAGCTATTCCTAAATATATGCTAAAAACCAAATCAGGCATGGGACACGACATTTATTCATCTGCTACTTAAAGACTGACAATATGGGAGGTGAATTCTTTTTTATAGTCCTTAGTGACCAGATTGATGCAATCCAATCCTCCCGTTGTGTCTCCCACAAATGCCATAATCATAGACAGAATAGCAATAGTCACTGGTCTTTAGACCCCCTATTGTATTGCTATTCAGAAAAAGAAATAGGAAATCAAATATTATACCAACATTTAGATATGATATACTGGGTTTTATATCCAAAGCCCACAGACATCTAAGAAACACAGTGGAGAGGGTAATTCTCTCTCACTGGGTCAGCAGACAGCTTGATTTACTGGCCAGGGAATGTTTAGACTGCTCTAGCATAGTGCAAATGACACAACATCATTTGTGAATAACATTATCCCATGGGGAAATGACTATCAGTTAAGAACCTCTATCACAGAATGACAGGTCAAGTCAACAAAACTTGTGAAACAAGATCATCATGAATATAGTGAGTGCTGCTGCTGCAAGGCTTTTGGCTGGTGCTGCCCTGATCACACATCTCTCCCATGTCTACCCTGCCAGCCCTGGTACCAGAGTAATTTCCCACATGGGAATGCTGTGATATTTGCTGTTCCACAGACAGCAAAATTGCCTCCTTTATCCCGGAAAACTTCTTATTGCACTGTACCATTTCTGTGCTCTCCAGACTGAGTGACAGAACTTGTCCTGGCTTTGCCCGGATTAGAGAAGCTGTAGGATCTTAGGACATATAGTCAGGGAGAAGATGAAGTTCTTCACACTTGGCTCATTGTTCTTAAATAGATCTAAGGCAGACATGCCAGAAAGGGCTCCCTGCTTTCTGCCACTCACCTTAGCAACACAGTCCTGACTTGCCTTTGGGCTAGCACTTGTTTGGCTGCATGGTAAATGCAGGGGGTTGTGAACACCAAAGGGATTATTTTGCATTAAGTCATGAAGCTTTTTGCCTCACTTGCAGCAGCATAATCCATGCAGTGAAGCAGGATAGCAGCTGAAGCATAATCCTGTCTGGGAAGTAGGGGAGGAGGCAGGAAAAGTATGTGTGAAGAGCACCCTCTCATCATTAGCACAGTGGGATGACATAAAGCGTAATGCAAAACCACATTGCTGGTCTCAAGCTGCTCAAAGAACATGCAGAAGTTTTTAAACACCTTTGCACCCCTGATGTCTAGGGCTTGGTTTACTTCCACTGTAAGATGGTGTAACCCCTAGGCAGAGCTAATTATATTCATCTGATTGCACTACACATGATCTATCTTATCAGCACCCCCTTTTTAGCACAGTCTCTCATGCTGGAATCCCAGAAAGCACCACAAGTTTTACACTGCATGACCCAGCTTCCCTTTCCACAGAGAGCACTGTATCAGTTTTAGAAATAAATGGATGGAAAACGTTTTGAAACATACCTTTCTCTCCTGAAGCAGTAACATTTTGCAAAACAGTGTTTATATAATATTTAGGAGTCAAATGCATTTAACTCAGTATGAGTTATACTGTGTAATTTTAAAAACTGCTGCCATGAACATGTACAGGGGCAAGAACTGTAGTTGTGTAAGGCAAATAGCTATACATAGCAGTGAAAAGCAGAGGAAGGAAAACAAAGAAAAAGTTGTGATTTTCTTTTTTAGCATCTCAATAACTAAGGGGAATGAAGGCAGGTGCAAAATCTGTTCTGTTTAAAAATCTTATTTGATAATATTTATGGCATCACTTTTCAAAAGGAGCAAGTCATAAAAAAATGAGGAAATGTAATATCTTTTATATATATTAAAATTGGGAGCAATTAATTATGTCTAAATGTGCCTCAGTAAATGTTCTCTTTAACCCAAAGGAGGCTTGCAGTACTGGGCTATAAAGGTCATTGGGGAAAGTAAGAACTAAGAAATCTCCTTTGAGCAACAAGGTCCTTAAGTAATCCCATATGCTACATGAACTGCTATTTAAGATGAGAAATAACTCAAGAACAGGTGCTATTGCAGGAAGTGTGGGGTTTAGATGAAACAGTTGGAAGCTCTATTAGCTGTAACAGAGCAGATGCAGCTGGTCAGAGTGCCTGCCTGAGCAGGAACAAGATCACAGAATTACAGAATGGTGGGGGTAGGAAGAGACCCCCTGAGATCACCTGGTCCAGACCCTTGCACAAAGCTGGGTCAGAGAGAGCAGATTGGTCAAGGCCACATCCACTTGTGTTTTGAATATGTCAAGGATGGAGACTCTGAAACATATCCAGGCAATCTGTATAAGCTTACAGTAATAAATAAATAATTAAAAATCTTATTTTTCAAGTAGAATTTCTTTTATTTCAGTTTGTGCCCATTGATCACCACTGAAAAGTATGACTCCATCTTCTTTAATCCCCACCATCAAGTATAATTACTTTTGTCACTTTTGCTTGCCTTCCTGCACATCAGTGTGCTTCATTCTTGAGCTTGGAGGAAGTGATCCTTGAAAATCAAGCAGCTCCCCTCAACCTATCATCTCTTCAGGACCACCAGAAAGGGTAAAGGTCCTAAAAAAAGCCAAATTCTGCTCCCTTCAAGTCTACAGCTATGATCCTGTGTTTTACCCTGCCTATTATTCTCGCAATCCTGAACTCCACCATTAAAAAATCACTGCATCCAAGACTGTATCCAGCTTTGACATGCCTGAACCATTCTTCTTTGTTTGTAAGTATCAGATCATCAGGCCATCTTTCATCATAGGCTAATCATTCTCTTGCACCAGAACACTGTTAATTATGCTCTTCAGGAACATCCTGCATTGCTTGTGTCCTGTTAGGTTGTCTTTCCATAAGATTCTGGGTTAATTGTATTCATCCATAAGGACCAGGGCCTTTAAGCATCAGGTTTCTCCCCTTTGTCTGAAGAAGGCCTCATTTATTTCTACCTAATCAGGTGGCCTGCAGAAAACACCAAGTGTTCTCCTTGTTGATTTGTGCTGTAATCCTGACCCAAAAACTCTTGACTGGTTCCCTTCCTGTGCACAGACACAGCTCCATATGTTCCTTCTGCTCTGAAATAAAGGACAAATCCCCCTCCTTGCCTTCCTGTTCTGTCCTTCCTAAAGAGCCTACATCCATCCATCACAGGACTGCAGCTGTGTAAGCTACCCCACCAGGTCTCTATCAACCTACCGAGTGACATGGCAGCCCTAAAACTGTGCACAGACTTCTAATTTTTCCTGGTTTTCCCTATAGTGCATGAATTATTGTAGAAGCACTTCAGAGAGGCATCCACTCATGTTGTCCTTTTCCCAGAAGCCTCCAGAAGGCATCTGCATCTTATCCCATAAACTCTTCCTTTAGACAATTTTTTTCTTTGTGTAAGTACACTTGGGAGTCCTGTTTAGTAATTGTTTCAGTGTCTCTTCTCTCTAAATCATCCATACCCTTTGCTTGCTAACTTGATTTGCTACTTCTCCATTTGACCCTGGGTTGTCTTCTCCCTCCCCTGTCACTCCTAGCTGACTTGGGGGTACAATAACTATATGCAAAGTAATTTGTTTAATCAGTAAGTTCTTTAATAAAAATTAGTTCTCATTCAATGAGTAATCAAGGTTCAACCACGCACACAGTACTGCCTCTCTGGAACTTCATAAATGTCAGGTTCAACCACCTGAATCTAAAAATAGGATAAGAACCTTTTCTTATCCTTATTATTCCTTAATGTATTTTTCTCCATTCAGTAGTCAAAAATATTTATGTTTCCTTTTGTGAAGACACCTTGCCATTGTGCCTCTACCAAACCATGAGAAACAATGAACGCAATTCTCAAAACAGCATGACACAGTTTTGAAAACACTGCTTAGCTCATTCAGAGTTTCTGTTATGAGTAAGTTCTTCCCCATTTTTCTTTTTGTGAAGACACACACCCAAACCAGAATCACATATGCAGTGAGCTTTTCCTATATGTAGCTTTCTACATGTGGACTTTTGAGGGAGTATGCTGCAAGCAATGAAAGAGAGATGACTGAAAAACTCCAGTGTCCCGGTCCAATAGCATTCTGCTAAGACTTGGGTTATTCACTCTGAACATCAGAATGAGGAGGAAGTTTTGCATGTGGCCTTAGAAACTCTTCTGGGTTAGCAGAAGTCAGAGTCAGTTCCTCTAGTGTCTCTCTTGCAGCTGACTGCCCAAAAGATAGATATATAATACAGTGAAAAGTCACAGCAGACAGTCTGTTGTTAGTAAATATGATCACTATACACTAGAATTAAATTCCAGTTCTCAGCAAATAAACTATTTTTTTTTTTTTTTTAACCAGGCGGGATTAAGAATAGGAATCAATTGTCCTTAAGACTTTCTAACAGATCTGTCTGTATCTAGGGGACCTATCATGAAAATATTTCATCAAAAGATTGAATAGGGCTCTCGTAAACAAAAATACTCAAATGCTTGGTTTTAAGCTTGGGTATTTCACCAGAATGTTTTGGGTTTTCAGGGTCATCACTGGATCTTAAAAAAACCCCATAGAAAAATGTTGCTCAAATGTGAAAAATGTAACATTTTAGA
>VYZT01056268.1:0-21904 GCA_013400735.1 Pomatostomus ruficeps | reverse complement strand
AAAAAAAAAAAAGTAAAAATTCAGCAGGCATGGAGAGAAAAAGATTTGTAGAAAACCATGAAACAACGTAAAAAGTGATTCTGTTCACTTTTTAGGTTTCATGTCCAAAAAAATTAATAAAGGAAATATTTTCAAATATTGATAAATATCTGGGCTTCAAAACATACATGTGGTCTAAAACTGCCACGGGTCTGGAACTAACATATCTAAGATGCAGAGAAACATACTATAGGAATCATGTTATTGCTGTGTTTCCATGAGACAGCCGAACTATTCAAAGGCAGCAGGCATTCACCTCCCATATTCTCCATCCTTTTACCCAGTCCTCATCCCCCCCAGCACTTCCATTTTACTGCCTCTGCTTTCAGTGACATATTCTTTCCTTTCAGCCAGCTTGAACTCTTACATGGCTGCTCGTGCCAGTTCAGGTCTCCCTGCCTGTAACCCAGTTATAGCTTGTAGTGTGATCAGATGAGCTTTGTGTTCGCAGCAGAAGCTTACAGATGGGTGGGAATGGAAGGAGGGCCTCCTTCTTTCCCTAGTTATGAGCTGGGTACAGCTGCTTCCTGAACTCTTAGCCTTGGAGATACAACTGTTTTGAAATTGTCTGAAATTGAAGCTTTACTCAGGTCCCTGTGCTCTTACTAATTGCCACTTGTGGTAATCAATTGTTTTGACTGATACTTCCAAACAGGTTTCATAGGTTGCCTAGGGAATGCACGCATTGCTTGCTGACAGTGGCCACCCTACGGCCAGACTGGACAGATGTAGAGGGCAGTCATTATGCCATGAGTCACCGCCAAGGAGACCCAGGAGTCTGTGGGATTACTGACAGAAAGGCTGGGTTGCAAGGAACAGCACTACCATGTGTACCGGGTTTGGAAACTGAGCTTTCCAGTCAATACGTGTCTACCCAAACAGTCTGAATTTGAGAGAAATCTGCATTCCCTTTCACACTCATGTATGAAGAGGACAGAAATCCAGAATGCCATTACAATTGTCTAGAATAAGTAGAAAGAACTTCCCATCCCTCAAAGTCTTTCTATTTTTACTTTAGGGTATATATTTCCACAGTAAGTGTTGTGATACATATTTTCCCACTGATTTTGGATTCTGTAATTGTGCTTTTTCCAGAGGATGCTTTCCCCAACCCCCTCGCCACTTTTCACTTGTGATGTTTTTGTAACTTTACTAAATACCCAGTCATGAGCTCTGTGATAAAAATATCCAAGAATATTATCCTTCCCCCATAATAGACAAGCTGCTCTCAACTTCAACTGAGTTCAAAAGACAGATGTCTTCCAGGGAAGTGGGGAGTGATGCTATGAGACAGGAACAAACACAGAGGATACTCTTCCTTTTGGGGACAGGTAAAAAATTTCTGTCTTTGAGCATTTCTCAAGATTTCTCAAGACTCTGCAGTTTATAAAAGAATTAAAATAAATGAGGCAGAAAATGATACAGGAGAAAGAGGCTATCAACAAAATTATCTTTCTAATTTATGTATCTAATGGGCTTGTTTTTGTAATTCAGCTCTCCCTTACACGGTAGTTAAAATATCCTCTTTGTATATTTGATATCCATACAAAATAATTCCTGAGACCTTTCTTCCCTTTCTTTCTTTATGGAAACATAGGTATTGGAGAAAGGAGAATTCCCTAAGCAGTCCTCAGCTACAGTCATTGAATTGCGTAGCCACGCTGCTTGTAGGATGGAGATTGGCATACATGTGGCAGATATTTTCACCCAGTGGTTTCTAAAACTGATGGTGTCAAGGTTTAATGAGGTAAAAGTCCAGGTTCTCTGTACTTTTTCCCTTTTTGTGTATGAATTATGCTGATCAGGTCTCCATAGATTACTTAAGTACTCTCTCAACCTGTATTTGCTTCAGATCTGGTGATTTTACAGGTTAAAAATGATCCAAATTTAAATGCAAATGGGGTGTTTAAATGCTTTCCCAAATGGAGGCACAAGACAATGTTTGTAAGGGTCAGGGAAGTCAGAAAATTGAGAACCCAAGTGTTCCAAGAGAAGTTCTTTCCTATTTAAAGAACTAAGTCCTGGCATTTCAACTCATATACCAACCCATATTTTGAGTCCTATATTATTTTATCTAGTTTATTTATTGAGGGCTATTATGCTTTGTCTTAAACAAGAAGAATTGTTTTGATTGTTTTCTGCAATAAGCATTATTACATATTCTGTGAGCATTAAGAAGGAAAGAAAATATTAATTGATGCCTAATGGTTTTTTGTCTTTTGTTTTTATACCCTTTTTATACATTTTTTTACCCTTTCCCTTTCCTTATACCCTTTCCCTGTACCCTTCACTAACACTCCCTTTATCCTTAGCACTGCATGTTTATAACTTTGTAGTTTGATATTTAGCTTAGTTTGGGGGTTCTCTGAGGGGAAAAGACAAAACATCCCTACTATCTCAAAACTAGAGGCTCCAACTTTGGACAGAGCCTTCTCTCTGGAACATGTTTTTTAAGCTAGGTTGTAGTCTCGTTTCGGGGTGCATAGGGGGACCATTACCTCATTTGTTAAGTTTCTTATTGGGGGATTTTAGGTAGATATGCTAATTTGTGAGGTCCATAAAATTGTATTCATGTTGTACACAGAGGGTTTTTTTTTACACGGGGGTGGCTCAGTGTGTTTTCATCTTGGACGAGTCGTATGCCTAGGATCCTATTAAAACCAAGGTAATACCCATTTTTCCCTATACTGCTGTCTGCCTCTTATTTTTACCAGTACTTAAGGCATCAAATCTCTTAAACGTTCTTCAAGTCTTTATTCTCTTTTTATACATCTCTAAATATTGAGATGCTACTGAAATACAGTATGACTTGATAGTTATATACATAAATTTGAAGAAAGTTCACTATTAATTAATTCAAACAATGGAAAGAGGGGGTTGGTGCAGATCCTTCCAAGACTCTTAATCGGGGGTAATTGATCCCTCATGCTCACTTTCCATTAAAACAGACAAGTAAATTATTTTTCATATATGGGCTTATCTAAAATCTCATCCTAAAATTCTCAGTAGAAATAGTCTGAAGCAGATATAATCAGTCTTTCATCAGTCAGATAAGATGTCCCCAATCTGTCATATTAAATCATCTCATTAATATCTTGTCATCAGAGAATATACTTTCACATGTTTAGAGCAGTTGCAAGCTGCTCACCAATACTACTGCCTTCTGACAGAAGAAAACATTGGCGGGATAAAATGCAACATCCAGCCATAGATGTTTAAAATCTTACCCAAAGATAAAGTGTAAAATAGAAGATTATGCTCTGGTGGAGAGACTGAAATAACCATGAGCCCTGGTTGCAGTATGGTGTTGCAGCAGGGCCGGGTGTTAAGGTGCCACGACCTTCCCAAAGAGCGTCTCTGTAGTGGAGCCTCTTGGTGCAGTGCAGCTTCCCCCACACATGTGCTGCCTCTCAGCCGGACAGCTAGGGTTATAGCGAAAGCAATCGACGGCGAAGAATAAGCAGGAAGGGTCTCCTGTTTGGGGTTCCGCAGAGGTGGTTTATTTCATCCAGGTATGAAGGGATCCAGGGACAGAACACAAGAACAATGCGTGTGCAAGAGATTAAATAAGGGGGTGGATAGGGGCGGGCAGAGCATCAGGGGCCAATGGCGTGAGGGCTTAGGGGCAGTACATAGGAGGGGCCAGGGTACAGGAACCAATAGGGAAGGTTCATGGGAGTGGTCCGGAAACAGGGACCAATGGGGCATCGAGGAGGGGAATACTTTCTAGAACAGGGGTGTAACTGGGAGGTAACAGGCAACAGGGGCGGAGAGGCCAACAGGCCTATTGGGATAGAAGAATCTACATAATGAAAGCAAGGTAGCCTGGGGGAAGGCCTTTTTCTCACCCTAAGCAGGGGAGTACTGATCAAAGTAGGACTTGTTCCAGCAGTGTACTCTCCTTGGCTGTGGTGGCGGAGGTGCACTGGCCTCCACGGTATGGGTATCTGCCGTTGGGCCAGCCTGTTCAGAAATCCATCCCTGTTTATGTGGCAATTCCCAGCCTTCACAGGTGAGCTTTTCTTGTGATTGCAGAAATCCCTGGGGAGCAGGAGCTGCCCTCTCTCTCTCTTTGGTGTCCCCACATCATGCTGGGTGTCAGTGCCCAGGCAGTGGGCTCTGTGAGGGGAGACCAGGGATTCCAGCCAGCTCCAACCCCCTCACCACAGGGCACAGCTGAACCCCTCAACCCAAGGTGGCAGTGCCTCTGTAAAAGGACAAAGTACAGGATGGCTGTAAGGAGTGAGGAAAACTGGTGTAAACAAAGCAGTTTAAAGCAAAATAATTTTGAGCCAGTGTGCAACTGAAAGAAAAATGAGAAAGATTATTGATTGTTAAAGCTTTGGTTTACTTCAATAACATTATTTTAATTTTCTTAGCATGCTTTTTTCTGTGGAAATTATTTTCTCCTTTTCTTTTTATTAGTGTTGCTCATGTATATGGGTTTCCAGACTAGAATAAATCATTTCACTATTAACAGAAATGCACTTGAAGTTGATGAAGCAGAATTTAAAAGCTGTGTTGCAGGTAACACTGTCTATTATGGTCTACCAGCAGCAGAAACACCAGATTCATACAACTAGGTTTGACAAGCAATGAATGTGTTGGGGCTGCTGCTAAAATTGACCCTGGCTTAAGCACACAGCAGAGATGAGTTGTCCTGTGCCTGTATGTATCAATGAAGAAATTTCTGTTTAATTATGTCTCTTTACTGAAACTTCAAAAACATGCAAACAGCATTAGAAATTGCCTCTTTGATCCATTTTTGGTACACATGGGAAGGAAAGGCTTCACTTAGTTCCAGTCATGAACAGAATAACCTAAAGTCATTCTCCTGTAGGTTCTGGTGGGTTGATGTGACAGATGGACTGTTGTCAGACCAGCTCTTCCATGTAGAAGTCTTTTGCCAACCTCATGTAAACTGTACTTGGGAATACTCGATACACTTAATACAACATATTTTTTTATTGTTATGCTTGATGCTAACTACAGTTAAACAGAATTAAATAATTAACAAGAGCATTGTTGCATTGCGGTCCCTCAACGGATAGTTTTTCCAGTGGGAAAGGACAGTAAGACCTTTAAGCAGCTGCAAGGAGGAAAGAGCTGACAACCTTTGTTGGGTGTAAATGTGAAATGTACATTCACTGTACTTGTTTTATCTTTTGTTCTAACATCTGTGACTTAGTCTATATGCCACCAGCAATTACTTGTAGAATTCTGGTAAAGAAAATAAAATATGATTACAAGTAGGAAAGCAAATATGATGAGTTATCATGGCCATTATAGAACAAGAATACTGATCTGGCACTCTTCAAATTGCTTAACTACACTGCAAATGCAATCAATCAGCTTTATTTGTGTAATATATTAACTCCTTTAAAATATTTTTTTAAAATCTTCTAACAAAATATGTCCTTTATTATATCAATTCTCATTGTGTAATCCTCTTTTTTGGTGTTTCTGGTTCTCACTCTCTCAAAGCCATGTTTCTAGGAGAGCTCTCATATCAAAAATGTTGTCCCAAGCTGTTACCACTTCATGGTTCATCTGGCAGGAAATGGAACTTCAGTTGGAAGGGAGAATATAGGTTTTCATTAATGCCTTTCAAAACTGAGTATCCAAATTCTTTATTCTGTACTCATTTTCGGGGTAATTAAACTGGGTCAAAGAGTGAGACGTATTTGGGTGGCTATTTTCAAAATACATTAGCCTCTGCATTGTTGCAAGGATGTCTTATGATAGTTTCTCTCTGTTTAGTAGCACGATAGTTTCTCTCTGTTTAGTAGCACGTGCAGTAACCTTTCCTCCTCCTGTAATTACTTTCACTATTTAATTGCCTCTATCCCCTGCTCTGAATGTCAGGTTTTCAATGGAAGATGGTCTTATTAAGGGAGAAATGAGACTAATATGAGGGATTTTCCACGTTGATATGTGGTGCACTAGAGGAAAGGTAGGAAAGAGATTGAGTTCCAGATGAGTGAACAATTGCTCTGAGCAAAGTGTGCCTGTAGTCACCTGAAGTATAGATTTTTCAATTAAAATAATTTATTTAATATATCAGTAATATTACAGTTCATACATCAACAGTATTTTATTATTAACACATTCTCTCCTTGCTTTTTTTGTGTAACCCAAATCTTGACTTGTGGTAGTATTTTATTACAAATGCATCTTTCTAAGTGGAGTTAGTTTTGATACATCAAGAATAAACATAAGATAAACTTTTAATCAAAGGGAAGGTTGTGCTTCCCTTTACACTGATGATGTCTGTCACCTTTGTAAGTTACAATTGCCAAATTCAGAGTTAAAGGACAAAGGTTACTGATATTATGAAGAGGGTTAGTTATTCTTCATTAGACCTAAATTTTATTGTTTGATATGCACCAAAAAAATTAGTTCTTTGTAATCCTTTTCTCACCAATATTAAAACAATAAGTCTGTAATTGACGTCAGTCAATTCAATAAGAATTCAGGATGTAGCTCTTCCTTTCTGCTTGTGCAGGTGTGGTCCTTTTGACATCATTGTAGTTGTAGCAGATCAAAAGACAAATCTATGTGACATTTGGTATCATCAGAGTTCTCTGACAAAAACATTCCATCCACAACGGCCTGATCACATCACTATTATTCACAGAGCATATTACTAAAAGTAATTCAACAAGGAACCTCAATGACATGGAAAAACGTTAAAAACAGCAAAGAAACTGAGCAGTCCCAATTAGGCTGTGCCGACTTTCATTAGATAAGTTAATTAGGTATTTAATGATTGCAAAGAAGGAACTATTAGAGTAGATTGTAATTTCCAGTATCTATAGCATGAAGCCCTCTTGCACAGGAATAAGCACTCAATAGACTGTATGGCCATACCTTTCTTTGTGTGGAAAAAGAGGTCTGACCAACAACCTATGCAAAGGAACATGGAGACACTCCTAGTATAGTAGCTTAAACTCAGCATCTACTTACTACTGCTCACCATTTCACTTTCCTTTCATGTGTACTCTATTTCAAGTAGTAAAAAATAAGATTAACAAAACTGATGTTCTCTGGTTACAATCTCTGCATGCTTTGGAGACTGTCATGCTTTTGTTGTTGGACAGCTGCAGTAGCCCAATGCTGACAAGATATCAGTAGCTTACTTGCTTTGCTAGATCTATATTAATGCAGGAGTTTTTCTTCAGACTACAGCTTTTTCTAAGCCTGTCAAATGCTTACAGCATTATTTAATTATATCTCTAGCTTTAATGTAAGTAGATATATAAACTGAAAAAATAAAAATGATGCACCCATTTGTCTCCTTCATATTTTTTTGCTCAGTGGCTCCAGCAGTGGAAGGAAAAGTAGGCTTCATGAGAATTAACTACATATTTAGTCCAAACAAAAACCACATGTAGATGTTTTTCAATCCATTCTCAGACTTGCCTTTGATTTGATCTGAATCTGAAAAGTACAGAAGTGGAACTTACAGCAGGTATGTTTTTCATTCTGAAAATGCTGAGAATAATAACTTCATAAGAAATGTACATTAGTTTTGAGGCTTTAAATTATAATTGCTTTAAAATAGGAATTCTAGATAAAAGAAGATCCTGTCAGAAGGACCTGTCAGAATACACAGGATGAAATTTATTTTTATTTGGACATGTAGCATAGCATTAATTTGCTAAAGGATCTGACTGACCGATACAAAATTACTTCTTGGCTAAAGGATGAAAGAGGATCTAGCACTTCTCCACATGTGTGTCTCTATAGTTTCATTGACTAACATAATTGCAGGAGGATCTTTTCAAACCCTTGGAAACTTTTTCCAGGCTGCAAGACCTAAAAATCATTCTGTTGGCAGAAAACTTAATAAAGAAGGTGGGAGAGAAAGGGTGATCAGGGAAAAAAAAGCAAGAAACAGGAATAATATAAAAACATATTGGTAGAAATAAGTTGAAGAGAAATCTGAAGATATAGATCCAGATCAAATATAAGGATAATAATCTAAGAGGTTCGAGGGCAGAATGGTGAAAGAGGCTTTCAAGTTCAAAATGGAGTTCCTGTAATTCTTTGTTGTTTCTGATGGGGTGGTGGGGTGACACCTTTGGAGTCCCCTTTCTTTCGACTAACTTCAGGATAAGAATATTTTCCTAAAATACAGGTGATTTGTTCCTGTTTTTCTAGATTTTTTTCCTCTTGGTATTTATCTTTCTTTTTTTCTGAAGACTTCTAAAATTATCCTTTGCTACTTAGGTGTGTCTAAAGATAAAGTCAAAACTTTTGCTTTACTGTATAAACAAAGAAGGAAGTCAATGCTCTCTGTTCTCCATTGGAGCAATGCAACATGTGACTTTAAGTAATACAATACCTCACATAGAAATGTTTATTGTGGAACCCCTCTCTCAAATTCATTCCTCTAGTTAGGCTTAGTTAGGGTAGATCTGATATGTGGGATGCTGCAGATCAGGTTTGGTGAGACATGCTTCTCTTAGGTTCATACTTTCTTCCCATTTTCTCTGGTACAATGGCTTTTACTGGTAAGATACAGTTTTCTATATTGTGGTATGATACTTTGGCAAAAGACTGGTAAGGGAAGAAAATTCAAAGTCTGCAGAATATGTGGATTCCTGATACTTTTATTTATCACTACCACTTTTGGCCTAAATATCGTAACAGAAACAGGATGTTTCCAAAATCACAATATATCTATGTGCAACTGAGCGGAAGCTTCTGACATTTCAGACTTCAAAGATGATTTCGAGGAGTTTTATTTAACTGTAGAGTTCTAAGTGACTTTATCTGCTTACTTCAGAAATCCCACAGTGGCATGGATCATCCACTGTGTCTGCAGCCTGGGAATCTGTATGCCTCAGAAGACATAAGATCAGAGAGAGACTTGCGCTGCTCTAAGGTAGCTGCCTTGTCTTTGTGCCACAATACAGCTCCCTGCAGAGAGTCCCAGGAGCAATACAGTTACATTAGTGCAGTGGTGTGCTGCATGACTTTTCTTACAACAGCTAAGCATCTGGGAAGGTGTTCTTAGGCTGACTGTTTCCTTGACATAGCTATATTTCCATTTGTGGGTTAAACTCTTTCCAAGCATGGTGCTTCACATATCCTGTCTGAAATCCAACTGTAGTCAGTGTCTTCTGTTGGCAAGTTGATGAGGTCCTTCAGCTGAGAAATCCGGAGCCCTTGTTAGGTGTTGACCATAATTAAGTGTCCTACATGCAATCTGTGTGGCAGCATCATCAGTGCCTTGATCCAGTCCACTGTCCCTGAATTAGAACAACTTGACTGACAGTAGTTTCCAGGGCAGCAAATGGCTCTTAAGTTATACAGTAGCCAGGAACACTAAGGTACTGTGAAGATAAAGGTGTGTGCCCTTGATCACCAGTAATTTGCTTATGCCAGCAATATGAGTGAGGTTGGTAAGAGTTATGCCACAAGGTCTCCATGCCAGAGTGGGATCAGTGTCCTTTACCTGGCTTTTTCCATGAAAAAGTGATCTCTGTTTTTGACAGTCCTTTTCCATTGCTGTTTGTTTGTCAGAAAGGATCTTCTGAATTGTTCAGTAGGGGAGTTCATGTTAGTATAGAATGGCAAGAGCACTTGGTTGCTGAAAAACAGCACTTGCAAAATGCATGATCTGGATTAAACATGGACTTTGATGGAAGTGCAACATTTATAAGATTTAAATGAAAAAAGCAGGCAGATAGAGTGGCTTAGCAAATCAATGCTTTTATCCATAAGACACTTCAGGCGATGTGAGAGAAGAAAATCTTAAATCCTTAAAAAGGAATGAGCCCACTGTATAAAGTTTAAGTAGTGGAAAACATGCATTCAAATAAATCAAAAAAGCTATTTCAAAAGCTTCTCTTATTACAGAGGAAAATAAAGCAGTGATTAGCCCTACAATTACTGTAAGCCCACTGTGTATAAGAAAAGTTACTGCTTTTTACTTTTCATCTTCATTTGTTGTATAGGCACAAACAATGCCATGCTATAATATGTGACTTTGTTGATAAACAATAGTGAATGCTTTAGACACACCCAGGCTTTCAACCTGCAATTCAGCTTTTGACATTTGTACTCCCTCCGATTTGTTCAGTCTAGTGTTAACAAACACAGTTGGGGTGACAACATACTGTAGGCAAATCATAGGCTTCAGATCACATGCAAAGGTTTTGTTTGCAAATAAACACACAAAGTTTCCAGTGAATAATCTTCTGCATCACTGAGTTTCCCTCCAGGAAACTGGCAAGGCACGGACAGGGATATGGGAGCAAAGTCTCATTTGTAAACACTTGTGTCTGTTGCTATTTACAGTAGAGTAAAATAACCATAATGGGTTTAAGAATAGACCACACCTAGGTATTACATAGTATATTTGTACAGCAATAACAATCTGTGTGTCCTGAGATAGAACTCTGGGGTTTATCTGAAAACTCACCTAAAATCCAGTGAAAAAAGTTATGGGATTTTCTGTATGGTTTGGTTTGGACTATCTGTAATTCAATGCTCCTGTTACACCAGATGTATAACGGGTGTATTTTTGGGGGCCAAATGCCTTTTGGAAGTCCCCAGACTATCTAGCAGTTTCTACACAGATTGGATTCTTGTGCTGATGGCTTGCCAGAAGTAATTTAGGATTTGGGATGATGCTATCTTCAGCCCTGGGACAGATAAATGGATCTTCATTTGATTTTGTTCCCCACCCTTGGAGGTATTTATTGAGCCAGACTCTAAATGCATACATTCCTTTCACCAAGCTATTTCACAGTCCAGTAACTTGAACTCCTCTTTCCATGACTTCTGACCAACTCCAGGCAATGATAAGAATGATTGTTTTTTAAGACTTCATACTGTTGCTCCAGAACAATGCTTCAGCATCACAGGAGGAAAGATGTTAATCCATTTTCTCTCAGATATTTTTAGTGGTGAGATAACTACAGAAGAAGGGACAAAGTTTCTAAGGAAGAAGGAAAATCTGATTTGAAGGAAAATGTTTTCAGAATGCCACTCCTGGAACAAATTTCAGTTTTGAGCTGGTGTCACGTTTTGCAGAAAACTCTGCATCTTGTTAGGCTGCTTCTAATTACTGGACAGGAATAAAACCACTCAGCATTTTGGCCACTATCCATTTTTTTCTTTCATGTAACACACAATTACTGAATTGTAGCAATGAATATTCCAGGGCTAGGTGTAGTACTCTGATCAGATTTATAGTTACAGAGGTATTTGACTAGGTTTGCAGACCTGATCTGGGATAGTATTCAAATGAATCAGAATTCAGAATCATGGAAATTATGCTAAAGACCTCATGCAAACAATATTTCCTATGAATCTTGCAGTATTTTCTAGCTTAAGTCTATGGTGGAAATACTGCTAGCAGAGTATTTCCTTTTCTTTTTTTCTTCTAGGCTTATATTTCTTCCTCCACTCCCAGCTGGATATGTTCATATTAACGGAACAGGGTGAATCTCCACTGTGACACTCACTGTAGTTAGATTAGTCATAGTGTTTGGAATTTGTTTTTACCAGGAGGAAGAATAATTCATAACACTGGGACTGTACTGAAAACTGCCTCAGCAGGCTTTTTCCCATAGTATTTGTTCCAGATACTGACTTCCTCTTCCTTCTTCTCCCTATGGCTGCTGTTATATCTCTTATATGCAGGGTGGATCTCACCTGTTCCAGCAAGTCAGCAACCTTCAATACCCCCTAACAGGCTGCAATTAACTATCCCAAATATGCAGTCAAATATTCCTGTGGTTTTCTACCTACCAGACAAAGACTGGGCCTCACTGGAGGCACAAATTAGGGCAGAATTCTGTGTGATTTTTTTATTTTATCAAATCCTAACTCAGCAGTAGATAGAGTTACACAAATTCAGAATGACTACTTTTTTCAGTTGACTCTAGCAGATGTTCCGTATTTGGGCATAAGCCCCACATCAGTGGAGTTATCCCATGCCTCAGGTTCTGAGCAACAGCAGCACTTGGCTTTCTGTTACAGACTGAAGTGACTGCCATCATAAAAAGGAAATGTCAGCTCCCTAAACATCCACAGCTGCTAGACTGGCCCTTCCTAAACCCAGCTTGACTGTGCAGCTCATCCAGATGCCCAGGGCTGTGTGACAACCCCTGTGAAGTCACAGTATCTTTCAGGTCTGAGATATGGATATGCTCCATCCTTCTACATGCCTCAGTTTTCTGCAGATATTTGGGAGCATGGTCAGGAAGACAACTCCAGTGAGTTTCATTGAGTTCCCCAGCCCATTCCTGGCAGGGAACCAAGCAGAAGTTTAGCCACAAATTCAGAAAATTCAGAACAAGCTACATCATTAAAAGCTGAGGTGCACCAGCTAAGTCATAAGATTCTATCTTTTTCTAAAAAAAAATCCTCTCTAGGACACCATTTTACCACCCTAATGTCATATCACTGTGATGATGTTATTGTCATCAATTATTGACATCACAGTCCTTGCTTCCAAATGTTTGAACTGAATATAGTCAGCATAAAAGTACTCGGAGTAGATTCAGGTACATGGTGGAAGCAAACAGCATCTCTCAGAGCTACTGCTGTAGCAGAGATCATTTAATCACCTTTCTTTTCCATTAGCACCTAGTAATTTTTTATACTCTCTCTCTAGTTCTTTGTGGAAATATCCACAGATAGAATTCTTCTGTTAACAATTCATCATTCATTTAATTCAAGGGGCAAACATCCCTAAAGGCAGAAGAACTGACTTGGAAGATGTGTCTGTATCCTTCAGTGCAGCATTTTCTGGGGTCTGTGGTTTGCTCTGTGAATAAAATGTGATCAATTCTCTGTGTCTTAACTCCTGAGATGCCTTGGAAATAGAGGGGACTTCTGCTCTCCTCTCACACACAGCTCTCCTTTGGTCTTCATCAGTCTGTCTCTAACAACTAGAACTCCCATGGGAGTCTGACTCCCACCTTGGGACAGAGTCAGGGAGAGAGCACAGTGTGATCAGTATTCATAGCAAAAAGAAAGCCTCATCCTCGTTATTGATTCTTCATGAGCCTGAAGTGCAGGAACTCAGCACACAACTGCTGACTGCCTTATTGCATCCCTTTCCAATGAAGAGGGCTTATGGGAAAGTTTACAATGAATATGAAGTCAGAAATCCTTTCTCCCTATCTGTTCTTTTTTTAATTTTTTTTTCATTACAATCTATTCAAGAGGAAGTACTTTATCCAAGCCCAGGAAAGCAAATAGGAGACTTTTAGTTGATTTTCAGACCTGTGCTGTTGTTTGCTGGAGGTGTACAAGAACCATGCAATGGATTGAGATTTTTTCCTTAAAGTGAATTCTTGAGGGTTTGGGGGTTTTTAGCAGCCCAGTAATACTGCATATTAGAGCTCTGTTTTCAAAATATAAGGTGGTCTTTTCAGATCAGCCCATTGGGTTTGGTTTTGATGGCATTTCTGGTCCTTTTTTCTACAATGCAATGTCTTTCAAAAGAGAAAAAAAGCTCAATAGATATATATTCATTGCATACTTAGCCAAAGAGAAGTAGATATTTTTCTGTATGCTATTTAGCTACTCAGTAGAGAATATTAGGGCATCGTTTTTCCTTGGGCATCAATCTTTCAAACATTTTTCTACGTTAAAGTTATGTGTTGTTTAAAGTTCTGTGTTAAAGTTATTTTCTATGTGAATGAATGTTGAAATTACGTTACAGTACACTTCAAGTAGCCAGCTAAGTTTGAAGAGAGAGATCTTACAAAAGAAATTATGTTTCCATGTTTTGCATTTTGACCAAATATATTAAATTTTCATGTTGCTGAAGATCTTTCATAGATTTTTTTAAAATAAAATATTCTTACACTAATTTTAATTCAGTCGAGACCAAAAGACCAGTGAGGCAATTTTGATGTAGTTAAAAGGTTTTACAAAATATAACATCAAAACAATATCAGAAATAATAATTTGCAGCAATAATGAATTTATCAAGGTTTTTCTGGTTTTGACTTTCAATTAATTATGAACAGCATGTTCCTCAGATCTCTGTCTTATACAATATTTATTATATAGTTTCAAAGCTTAATTTTTAGGTTTTAAATTGTGAGAAATTGCCTTTTTAGGAAAAAAATTGCAATTTTTATCTGAAAATATTCTCAAGTGTAATTTATTGTGAAGTTAAAACACATAACATCTTTTTCTGGCCTCTCATTAGCAAAGGACATTGTACATTGAGAGACCAGATTCTGTTCCTTCTCTACATCTTAAATGACAACCAACAGATGAACTAATGTTGGAAAGAGTCACTGTGGGGTTTTTCCTAGGTACTTTTACTGTGTTACCAAGTTGCCCTTTGCTCAGTGGGTGGTATCCTGTAATGGTCCATTATTATTAACTTCACTGCCGTTAGCAGGCGTTTTCCTCCTTTCACAGATAAAGCCGGTTTGATGCCTTCCCCGTGCATAAGTTGGTTTGGGGGAAATCCTTCTCTAATCTAGGAGGGCCAACCCTGCATCTGCAGCATGAGAAGGCAGACACCCTCTGTTTGCAACATTGAGGCACAGGGAACCACTCCAGCATTCACCTCTCCCAGGGCTGCAGCTGCCAGTACAGCACCTGTGGAGCTTAGAAACTGTGTTTTTAGGGAAAGGAAACCATTTACTCAAGTGAGCAGCACTGAAGAAAGACCTTGGGAGAAATAGATTTTTTTCTGCTAAGGAAGGGATAAGCTGGGTCATAGTTAACCACTGAACTTCTGAACTGCTTTGTGTGCCCTTGTGAGTGGCTCACATTACCTTTTCACTTCAATAAACATTATTTCAGATAGGTGCCCCATTTTCCCCAAATTACACCAAATAAATTCAGCTTTTTATAAATGGACAGGACTTATTTTTAACACACAACATTTTACTTTAATATCACCCCTGCTTAGGATATAAATAAAGGACTGGAAGTTACAAGAAAAAAACACATTATTACTGGAGCTGGTAAATCATAGGAAAGAAAGAGGAAGAAATAAAATTATTTTTAGCTGAAAAGGTATTATATAAGGAATAAAACACATTTTAGTTCTTCATAAATTATTTCTTTTATTTAATTGTTTCTTTTATTAACTTAAAATTATAATGGTAAATTTAAAAATGCATTAAAAAAATTCTTCCAGAATTCATACTTGGATCAAACCTGCTAGATATGGAAGCTTGGCTAACTCTATTCTGAAGTCAGTGGCCATTTCTGTTATTATTTCTAATTAAGGCCTGCTGGAGGAGGCCCAAATAAATTTAAATAGGTTTGGAATATACATTTCCTGATTATATCTTTAATACTTGTATGCTTTTTTCCCAGTCTATTGTTCACTAGAAATATAAGAACTATGAAATATAGTACATTTTCAACTGGATTGATAATAAATTGCACCTTATTCTATTTTATATAGAACAATGTCGCGCTAGGCTGCTACTGACCGCTTGACCGCTGGTCAGCAGAGGCGACAGTTTCAGAGCGCTTGGCTGCTCGAGCACTCTACCTGCCTAGCAGCTTGCAGGTTTGCCGAGCTTCCCCAAGGCCGTCTCTCCCCTGCCAGGGAGCGGCAGCAGCCGATGTTACTGTAGCAGACAGAAGCAAAGAGGCGGAGGGACTCTCATGTAGCGAACACCACAGCTTTATTGTACCTGGATGCGGGAGCTACGGAGGAGCGCCACGAAGGTACGTGACAGGGGATTTTAAAGGGGGTAGGAGGGGCAGAACAAGGGGGGGATCCAGGGTTCCAACCAATAGGGAAATGATGAGGGGTGACATGGGCCCAATAATTTTTGAACGGGGAGGGAACATATTTACATCAACCAATGAACAGAACAGGGTAACAGAACTTTCCAGCAAGGTATGAATATTAAAATAACTTGATGAATATTAAAACACCTCTGAGGGGAAAGGGGTGGAACAGAAGCTTGATGGATGGGTACAAAGGGCGGGAAAATCAGGGGAGATAGGGGATTTCCCAGCCTAGCGTTCACCATCCCCTCAGGATTACAACTCTCAGGGGGAGAATTAACCCAAATTATTTCTTTATGACTTCTCATGGTGAAGGCGGGCCGGGCCACCGCCACAGAACAATATGTAGAATCAGTGAGAAATGTTAGCTCTACCCAATGGCACCTCCCAACAACCTACACTTACCAGGACCACAGTCATTCAACGTGATTGCTGTTTGCATTGTTTTGTGGAAAATTCTTCCTCTTAGAACTAAAGAGAACCTACAAGAGTAAGAGTGGAATATTAAGGTCAGGCACATTCATATGCGCACAGCAAAATTCAAGTGCTCTTTAGATGCCTGGAGGTTCATGATGACCTTCTGTGTAAGGATCAGACTACTGACTTCTGCCAACTGTTACTTGGTTTCTTCCAGATCTCAGAATAGCTGGTGTAAAAGAGGAGCCCAATGTCGGTAGGAAGCTCATCTCTGTAATAATACATGTCAACAAGAAAGCACATGTGTATGCACACAGATACACAGAGACAAGGCGGTTCAATTTCAGCTTGTCTGGGATATTTTCATACTCTGTAATAAAAGTTGAAGTTTCAAAATACTTCCGTGCTTTTTTGTTCTAATGGCAGATGGTTTGAGAGGAGTAGTCTATAAATGAATTGGTGCTGACCAACACTGGGCACCATTTATTTACTTTCTGTTTATAAACCTTAATGTTTGTTTTCCATGCATTCTGCTTCATGAAGATGATCACTAAGCACAAGAATTCCTTTAAATCAGCAGTGGCTATGGTTTGGCTCTTCTTGACAATGTAAGTTTATAGCTTGGTTGAAGACATTTCAGACTCTGCTGTCTAGTTCTTTTCTCTTTTTTTCCCCTTTTGTGTCTCTGTGTATCTTTATATAACTGATGTTGATTTTGAGTATCTGACTTCAAAAACAGCACACAGCAAAAGAAAACAAAGAAGAAATGTCAGGGTTTGTGTGGATTCTTAAATTCAGCATACAAAAAATGAGCAAAAATCCATCGCACTATAAAGGAAGAATCTACAATCATTTGATATGATGCTCACCTTCTGGTCTCTATATGATAGATTTCAACAACTAAGTCTACAAAATAATAAAGGCAGAGAAGCATGGCATTCCTGAACATACATGCAGCACTTCAAATTTCAATTCTGGCCTCTCTTGCTGACAGTACAGCCTGACCTCTAAATCAGCCTTCCTCTGTCTGTCTGCAATCACCCCTAAATCATCTTTCTCAGAGCAATAGGTGACCTAAGAGTTCAGCAATGCTCTGTGGGGTGCCTGTACATGTTCTAGACTAATCCTTGACATCAGGAAGAGAAGTTATGATTTCCTGCTGTTGTTTAGATCTTTTTTGATGAAGAGCAGAAAATGTGCATACTGATGGAACACAGCCTAACCACTGTCTAGGAAGGCAGTGACTCAGAAGTGTTCAGCGGAGTAGTCAATAATATTTATGAAGATTAAGATGAATTTGTATGATTACTTTTGCCACTGCTGCTTTTTGTAGAATACAAATACAGTGATTTTTTTGTGAGTATCACAGAGGAATGGAAGAGAACTCAAGCTCTGAGAATTGGGTCATTATCATTTTTATCAGTGTCCCACTCGTAGCTGCTGCTAGGGATATACCTGGTTTGCAGGGTGTTTACATGCCACATGGCTGCCTTAGGAAAGAAGTGTTCAAGGTACCAGCACTCAGATTCTCCAAATCCAGGTAAGATGTCATCAGCACAATGCTGTCAGCAAGTTAGGGGATTCCAGCTTGGAGAGGGTTTTCAGGCCAGAAATGGATTTTTGCCCCAACTTGCCATTCTAGCTCAATCTCTTTGAATGTGAGTATCTACACTTTCTATTGAGTACATGCTCTGCTTCTTAAGAGGCAGACACATGAGGAAACAAGATAAGCCCATTTTGTCTTTCAGCTGATTTTCCTACTTCAACTTCTTAATTGAAGTGGAGAAAAATTATCTTGGTTTTAAATTTCCTTCTCTCTGTGGAAAGGGCTATTGGGTGATTACTTCATGGACTGCTGTACATCAAATTTACTTGCAGCAACTATGAGTGTTTATGGGATGATGGCTCTGAGTTCAAACCAGATGTACTGCTCCATACACTTAAAATGCATTAGTTGGTGTGTATTTATCCAGAAGCAAAAGCAAGAGCTTGTGTTAGCCCTTAGCTTTTGAGATTCTTGTCTCAACTGCCATTTTTTACTAATGACTCCTGCAACAAAGCAACCACTGATACTGGGCAGCAAAACATTGCAACCACAGTTCTCTAATTTGAATACCTCTGCAAACATACAGACATACAAGCAAGTAAATGTAAGGTAACGAGTATCAGCTGACTTAGACTCACTGTTTACATGTACACTCTTAGCCTTTGGCAAACACAGCCATGTTTTTGCCAACATAGCCATCAGAAATGATGCCAGCTCATTTCTTTGAGAACTTTAAATGAAGTCCCAAGATCTGTCTCATCCTCTTAGAAGAAAACTTTGTGAGTGCCATCTGAAAATGCTAAAGCGCACCTTGTTCACCTGCTGTTACTCAGACGTACTAATTGCTAGCTAAAATACCAGGTTTTAGGTGTATGGCATTTTGTGGCATTCCTAATGCTGACTCAAGTAGCTGTTGTTGTCATGTCTGTGGTCAATTCCTTACTTAAAAGTGGAAACCATAAAATTCAGCATACTAACACAGCTGCTTACACTTAGCCAATGATTAAGTGAGTGTCTTAATCCTCCAGCTACAAAGCTGTCTCTAAGCCTGAGGTGCAGGGAAATGCCTCTCTCTACTTAATATCTACACATTTGTAATTTTTTTCTTTGAGTTAGGAATGAAAGGCAGCCCTTAATCACCACACTTGATCAGATAAAAAGGAAGTTCACCCAGCCTATGTCAACATTTGCAACTCATACAGTGCAGTGGATCTGCATGGGGAAAAGCTGCAGCTGAAGCTGTCACAACTATGTTAAACATGTTTCAGGGGTTTACTTTGGCTTGGCTGCTGCCTGGCCCTGGGTGCCAAATGCTCATTAGTGGCAGCAATATGATGGGTATTCTCCTGAGGCTCTGTGTGCAATTTAGTTTCATCTGAAAGGATCCATATTGTGTTCATTAGGAGGCTTTCACAATGTGTGCAAAAACATGGTGCAGGTGATTAAGAGGTTCATTTTAAGTGCACACACCTGACCTCAGATACAAAGCTAAGGCAGGTAACCCCAGTGCCTCAGGGATTAGACAGCTGGGTTTGGAGGTTCATACTGAGTTTTAGGTGAACTTTGAGAAAAACCATGCCATCTAGAATCCATTTGCTAGCTGGTTAATTCACTGGAATTCAATATACCGATGCATATTTTCCAGTTTCTTTCTAGTTCATCAGAGTTTCTTTTTGCCAAGTGTCTCTATGTAACTGGCATTTGGTTAACAAATGGGCCTTTGACCCCCAGGAATATATGATTCTCTTCTGTAAAAACAGGACATGCTACTTTGTTGTTCAGCTGAGGCACAAGGTTGCCCTTGGTGATCATGCCTTGGAATTATATATACATATTTTTTACACAGAGAACTTTTACTTTTCACGATTCCTCAGATTTCATTGCGTAAGGCTGTGCCAGAGATTGCTACCTTGTGCGCATTCCCCAAGTTGGAACAAAATTACTGTTTACAGTTGCACAGAGTATTTCATAAACCAGCCAGTGTATTTGTGAACACTAACTCTTCTGTCTCCAGTGGGTTCCAGAGGAACACACTGAGCACTGTGTTCCTGAACTGTGTTACAAAGAGCAGAACACCTCTGCAAGGGCTCCTGGTCTAGGCTATTGCTGCTGTTATGGTGGAACACTTCTTCACTCACACAATTATCAGTGGAAGCTCAAAGGCACTTCAGTGGCCACAGTATTTGTGCTTTAATTCCTAAAAGAATAGATTGTAAATTCCAATCCCCTCCAAACTAAAAGCCTCATCATTTGACCTCTTTCTCTTCTTTATTTCTCCCCCATCTTTTATGTGTCTCTTACCAGAGGAGATGAACAGGACCAAAGTCGGGGAAAACTCTTGGCTGGCTAGAAACTCGAAAACAACATTAGTCACCAGGTTCACTTGTATCATTACCTACGAGAAAGGATAGCCAAACCAGAAATTGATAAATGTAACCTGAAGTACTTTATGTAAATCTGTGAAGGTTTTTTAGTTCATTTGTGTGTCTCCCTTGAAAGGCTGTCACTTTCAAACGTCTCCAAGTATCAGTTTTCTGTAAATAAAATATAGTATTTTTTCCCACACCTTGTACTACCAGTTTTACCAGCTCTACACTTCTCATTTATTTTAAAAGTCAGACACCAACCATGTTATATTTTGAATTTGTCTTCTGATCTTTTCAAGGAAAGAATAAAAAGACAGATGATAACAAAAAATAACAGATTCAGTGAAATCAAATGTTTGATAATGCAGTATCTGCACATAGTTTTAAAAAATTTGTAATGTATTTTTTCCACTTTACTAATAAAGTAGTATTCTAGTAAATTGATCAGATTAAGTGTGAAACCATCTCTGTAACAGTGTTTATGGCTCTATTTAAGAAGACTTCTTTTATTTTTATTGTTATGAAACCTTTCAGGAAATTAGTTGCAAGGCCTGTCCCTGTGAATGGATGATCACATGCAGGAAGATTGAAACACCCTGCTTTGGTGCTGTATGGCTACATGAAATTTTAACTTAAACAATTATTTATCTAAGATGCAGGTCTTGGTTTCCTAAAGGGCTGGCTTGAGTGGAGTTCTTTACTCATATGAACATGGGAGTTGCATGTATACATATGTAGTTAAAAGAGGAGTTCTTGGCAATTTAGCACTCACCATGTTGTTTTGCAGACTAACACTGGATATGCTAGACATAAACATATGTTGAAAAATGTCAGTATGCAGTCCAAAGTTAAAATATGCAGCTTTTAATTTCTTGAAATATCTCTGCAGTGTATAGAAAGGAAAGTCAAGCTTCTACCATGATCCTGATATTCTGTGAATAAGAACATGTTAATTTATGGAAAGGGTAAAGAAATGCACTCTTTGTGGATGAATCTGTGGTAGTACAACACATGAAGGAATATGTTCAAAATTTCCCCATAGGTCAGCTATCAAGAGTGTTTTAATGGTGATTGCTAGGAAAATTAAGTATAGGTCTCAGCAGCAATCCTGAGACTTGCCCACAACATCCAGTCTAAAATCTTCTCAGGTTTTTTGTACTTCCCAGGCTCTTGATTGAGATACATAATTTCTCATGCTGAGAAGATGCAAATCAATCTTTTCCAAGTACTGGCTCCATTCTGTCCCCTCATTTTCACTGGCATGAGCAAGGCTGTGCACAGACTGTCTGTGATACACTGCTGCCTCTGATGTTAGTAGTTGGCACACTCTGCACTGTGGTGTGATATCTTGAGAAGGTGTGTGCTTTTAAGAAGTATTATGAAAGGAGTAATTATTTTACTCACGATATAATTAACATGTGAATCTGAGATAAGTTGCCATGAAGACTAGTATTTCCCCTCCAAAATTTCAATTCTTATTCAGAAAAACATAAAATTAAACATATCATAGGGAGAAATGGAAAAATAGTGGCTGAAGTGGCACTGTTAGAAATACTACTTATCTAAATGTTTTGGGGTACAGCATGAACAAGTGGGATCAGGAAGGAATTTTCTCCCTATACACAGAACCATTCTAGTAAACACATTCAGGGAACACATCTTTCCTTGAAGCATCTGGGATTTAATATTAGGACGGTACAGAACTAGAGAGAGCATCCAGACACAACATGTGGTGGCTGGAAGTTACAGTTTTCCATCTGATGTCCATAGGTTGTTGTGGAGAGTCGCCGGGAAA
>VYZT01056262.1:28338-59413 GCA_013400735.1 Pomatostomus ruficeps | reverse complement strand
AAAACATAACCTACTAGCTTCCCCCTCTTCCCCTTTTCAGGATTATCGTAGTAATCTGTTAAGTGAGAGGCACTTTAAACAACTCTCTTCTTCCACTGCAATGTTATCTACTTCATATTGGTTTAGCTCAAGTGTATTTTTATCATTCTGCTCAAATGCAGTTGCCTTGTTTTTTTCCCTTAACTTGCTGCCTTTTTTTTTTTTTTTGCTTTTGTCAGTCTGGTTGTAGATTCTCTTGGGCAAAGACCAGCCATTAATATGCAAAGCATCTCCCTCTGTAATCAGGACTTTTGAAAGGTTGTTACTAATGTTCTTGGAGAACCACCACAAATCATGAATAAGTAGGAAGCTTATACCTTGGATATTAGATCATATCCTTTTATTTTCCTCTCTTTGCGCATCACTTCATGAACTAGTGACAAAATAAAACCTGGGTCATAGTTTTTACATATTCACCATTTAGCCCAAACGGATGTTCAACCATCTTGTCCTTTGATTCAAATGGGTATTTTTTGTTACTGTTGTGCTGAAATCACTGCATTTTGTGACAAAGAAATGAACTCATCTTGCTTATCTACTTGTTCCCTTCAGGGACACATCTCATTAAAAGCCTTTTTGGTGCAGTGTACCCTTTCACAAGCCCTCCAAGGAAATGTAAAAATTATCTGATACTGTAGCTTTTGCACTATCTCAAAAATCAGTGCCAGGATTTCTGATATTATTTAAAACAACCTGACATGGAAGTAAACCCTTTCATTGTGCCAAGTATTTTATGAATTATTAATTGGTCCATTACACTTTTGCCTGCAATGGGAACAAATAAAATAAAGGACAAAAGTACTTTGAAAGGTGAAACTTCAAGTGGTCCTGCCTGATAAGCCAAATTCCTAGAACTGCATTTGTATTTACAATAAAACCTCCCTGCTAGTTTTAGTTTTGAAAGTTTATTGTACCACCACAATACATAGCTCAGTGAGGGGATTCAAACAGGAAGAGGAAGAAGATGATAGACACGTTTTGACAAAGCATAGCTAGAGCGTCTAAAAATCTCTCTGCATAATGCTGGTAGTGGCTTACTGAATTGATCTGTTCAATTTGTATTATTTAATGAAGTAGAGCACCTGACACTTTATCATGAGCTTGTATTGGGTAAAAGTGTTTAGCTAAATGTCTGTTTATTGCTAATGGTATTTCCACGACATATTTCACTTTGCAGATTTGTAAAAATAATAGTGTGGATAAATTCTAGGTATTTCAGACTTTGGAAAGCACACTTTGAGAGGCAAAAGACAGACTAATAAAGAAAAGGCCAAGCAGCTTTATAATACAAAAAGTGTGAGTAGCAAATAATTGTGCCATAATTAAAGGAAATAAAACATGTCATCATACTTCTAGGTGGAAAATCCTGGAAACCAATTATGTCTGGCATTAATAGTTCCAGTGTTCTTGTGTACTATAAATCTAGCAAAGTAGAAATAAAGACTATAGCTTCAGAAAGAAAATATTTAGGTGTTCACATTGAGACTTTGCTTCATTCTTCTCATCAGCTTTAACCATCTTGTAAAAATGCATTTGTAAGTTCAGTGTTCACTAGATTGCATTTGTCTTTAATAAGACCCATACATTATGTTTATAACAAAAAAATTCACTCTCCCTGTTCTTGGTGGCAATGAATACAAATAACTGTAAGAGCAGAACACATTTTGTACAATTAATAACCTGCAGTTGCCATTGGGCAGTTGACACAATTAGAAAGGTCTCTTAAAAATTGTCAGCAACCATGAACTTGTTGTACCACCTGTATTCTGGTTCCTCCAGAGTTCTGAACAGTTTGCAAATGAATCATGAAGGGCAAGGCCAAAATCACATTTAACTAAACCTAACATATTGTGAAACATACGTGCATCATGTGGGCTGGTTCTTGGTTTATCTCTTTTGTACAAAATACACCTTGAGACTTTGACTCTGGTTTAATTTGGACAAACTTTTAATTAGTATTAGCAAAATAAGCATGGTCAAGAAATTCAAGATTAGCCTAGTATGTGATCCCCCTCAGATTGTAAAGAAGTAATTCAGAAAAACCATTGAGTTAAGCATATTTGTCAATGAGAAATTAAGCCTTACATATAGCAGCAATGAGTAAATGCTACAGAAATCCATGGTTTTAAATGATTTTTTTCACTCGTGTACCATACTGCCTTTTAAATGTTTCTAAAAGTCTGGGACTAGAGAAGTGCTTGCTGGCCATGTGATCACAGTAAGCTGTTCTTTGTTGTCAGTATTTCTTAGACTGGTTTACTGGTTGCATCAGAACTGACTCTATTTGAATCGAGACCCATTAGTAGCTCAACAGCTCAAGAATGCTGCCTTAAGCCTTTAGCCTTCCATGAGCTTTGTCATGGAAAAGCAAATAATGCACATAAATAATCCCTCCCTGTATCGCACAGCTCAGTCCGTATTATATGGGGACCAATTATTGCATCAAAAGGAGTTCAGTTACACATATTTATGTAATATTTATGTACTACCAGTAGTACCTTAGCCAGGAAAACATTCTATTTCAGCTTTTCCAGCTACTATCAGAATTGACTGAAGACAAACCCAACTGAAAAAAGAAACCCATTCATTAACTTTCTGTGGCCCCCCACTTTCAGACCTACAGAACCACACGTATGCTGAGAGGAACGTCCCAGGATACGAAGGTGCAGAGCTGCTCTAAGAGAGTAAGCTGGCACCTTATTGCCCTCAAGAACAAAGCAGCACCACAGACTTGAGTGCAAAGGAAAGTTGACCTTGGAATTCAAATTGCTGGCCAAAAATGGAGTCAGTCAGGATTCAGAGCTGAGCTTGTCCACAAACATTCGCTGTAATTCTAAACCAATGGATTCAGGTCCAAAATCTGGCACTGTCCCACTAAAATGTTTCCTCACCTATTATGTAACAGTTCTTGAGCCTTAATAAAAGACTTCTATAGAGGAAAGTGCAGAAAAAAGCAACTCTGTCTAATTTAAATGGGGATAAAACCAATACCTGAATACCAGACTTGGCTGTCTTGTCCATCCAGCTTGGAGTATGATAATCTATGACAGTATGGATGGGAGGCACTCAATACAAAAGAAGTTCTAATTTCTGTTGAGAGGCTGCATGTACTCTTTTAATAGATATAAAATTAAAGGGTTCAAGGGAAAAAAAATGCTGAAGTACAGAAGATACAAGATAAAAACCTATACCAGCAATTTCTAACCACTCTGTATAAACAAATTAATACCATTTCTAATGACTCCACTGCTCAGCCCTAGTAGAGAATATTTAGAGTTTGGAACTAGCATATATTAGTGATTGTATTACATGGTTTGAGCAAGAAATTGTATTTGTTAACAAAGATAGTAATATCTTTGTGAAATGTTAGGTCCAAACTAATTTTACCAAAGCCCTCACAACTGTAATTTCCTGGAAACATTTAGGCTCCTTTTTTTTCCTGCAGTAGGAAAACAAACTGAAAATCTTTGTCATTCCAATGTAATTTTCAAATTAATCTAAATAAAAAAGCATCCCTACTAGAGAGGAGAAATATTCATTGGTATTTACAAACATGTTTGTTTTTCTAAACAATCCCCAAATACTTAGGATTGCTTTTCATTTTCAAAATTGAAACTCAGGTACAGGGTACTTTTTCCCAAACAGATGGTACAGCACCTGGAGATTCAGTTCCCACTAGATGGTAACAAGCACCTGCAAGTCACAAGAGGCAGTAAGTCTCAAAAAGTAAGTCAACACGCTCCTCTTTGTTCACAAACAAGTCACTATGACACCACTACCTGAAAAATACTCAATTGCCTTTAATTTGAAGGACTGTTTTATTACAAATCTCTTCCTGACTTATAATTCCCACCCTTGTGGATGAAGAACAGGGCATGAGTCAACAGTGTGCACTCTCAGCCCAGACTCCAACAGCATCCTGGGCTGCATCCAACCAGGGGCAACCAGCAGGTCAAGGGTCAAGGGAAGGGATCCTCCCCCTCTTCTCTGCTCTTTTGAGAGCCCTCCTGGAGCTCTGCGTCCAGGCCTGGAGTCTTCAGCACAAGAAGTACCTGGACCTGTTGGAGCAGGTCCAGAGGAGGCCACAAAGACAAGCACAGGGCTGAAGCACCGTCTCCTATGAAGACAGGCTGAAAGAGCAAGGGCTGTTCAGCCTGGGGAAGGGAAGGCTCTGGGGAGACCTCACTGCAGTCTCCTGGTATTTAAAGGGGGCTAGAGCAGGTTTCCCTGGGAGTGTTGAGGGCAAGGCTGGATGGCACCCTGAGCATGCTGATCTGGGTGAGTGGTATCCCAGCCCATGACAGGGGCCTTTAAGGTCCATTCCAGCCCACACCATTCTGTGACTCTTCCTACAAGCCTTCAACAAGATTATCACCTGCTCCTTCCATGTCTTACAGCACAACCCACTTTCTCATCCTTCCTGACTTTCTTAAGTACCCTGAAGCTGTCCAACAGAATGCTCAGTTACATGATATCTATTCTGGTTTTGTAGTTCCAGTGATGTCATAGCCCTAACCATGCCTTGTACCTGCTTTCCTTTTAAACCCCACCTCATCTGTGGGCTGGGTCTCCAGTCCCCTAATTTAAAGCTCTCACTACTCTAATTCTGTCTCTTGCTGCTGCTGAAAATTCACAGTAGATTCTTATTCCCTTAGCATATGAAAGTGAAGTGTTCCTGAAGTAATACTCCGGTATGTATATTGCTCCAAGCTGGTGAAGCAGTGCTTTTGTTATCCAAAGGACTGTTGCGGAGGGATAACTCAGACAACTCAGTATGAGTTAGCAAGGAGCTTCGTTTATTGATCGGTTACATGCCTTTTTATAAGTTCTATAATGTGCTCATCCATATTCTGTAACCCAAGCGTGCTATTGGTGTGCTTTTGCAAGTCAACCCCCCTTTTTTGTTTCCCTTTTGCTAGTGCCAACATTCCCGTTTCCCATCCTCTTTCTGCATTCCTGCCTGACTAAAAAACATCTTGTTCCCTCGTCAAGGACACAGTGTCCTTCGGTTTACATCCTTAAACTAACTAACTACGCTGTTTCCCCATCTCCTCGGCCACAAGCCGTTCCAGGCTCACTTTCCTTCATCTATTCTGCAACAAAGGACAGCAACAAAAAAAATGCAGCCTGGGTCAGCATATTGAGGTTTTGTCTGAACATGGAATGTGTCTAGAATTATTCTGGTTTTCTTAGTTCCACGTCAGCAGCTTTCTTTATGGAGCAAACTTCACAATTCACTGTGTTTAAGGAATTTTACTTCAGGAAGTCTGCTATGGTTGGTGTCTGCATCATTCACCCACAGATAAAACTCAGTATTATTACCTGTGTGTTAATATACACTTTAGATATTGCAGCAATCAACATGTAACATGAAGTTACATTTTATATGGGCAGCCAGGCTGATCACAGCCAGGCTGGAAAGATTTTGAGGAGGAACCTTCCCTCGCCTCTCAAGTTGGTGTTTTTGTTGAGGAATTTTAAAATCTGCAGTCTGAAGTAAGAAAAGGACAGGAAGAAGTTATTCCCCTCAACTAGAAAGGGCATCATGCTTAAACCACTGATTCCTGACATGTTCAGTTCCCAAGATGCCCATCTTGAGGAACTGAAGGACTTGCACAGAATGATACACTGTAAGAGTGGCATTACTGAGCCCAAGTTAAACAGAGAAGTAACCCTATTTCTTCCCTTAAGCACCAAACAAGGGAAAACCATCACTTAATCTTTGGCATTTGCTATTTATCTTGTAAATCATGTCTCAGCAGGGAGACTTTCTTCTTCTCCCCTGTAAAATATAACTTGGTTGAAACAGAATGGGCTCATGGTTATCTTCTCTCTATAAAACTGGGATAAAAGAACTAAAAATTATTGAATTTTTGATAAATATATAAAAATCCTGAAGGAAATTGACTAAATAAAATGCAATTTAAAAAACCACAGTGATTTCAAGCATCCTCCCTTTGAAGTAATTGATGAAGTTTTTGCTTTTACATTTCTCATGGAGTAGATTTCGGAAGCGAAAAAAGCTTTTGGAAACTAATTCAATTGCTCTTCCTCTTGTATGAAAAAGATATTCTGTATACTCCTGCCCCTATCTAAGCACTGTGAAGCTATTTCTTGGCCATTTTGTATGCATCTGTACTCACCAAACCGACATGTATCTTCCACTTGACAACAACTGCCATTCCAAATCCATAATCCTGTGCTGTTGCTAAGGGCATCCAAAGTTCTCTTTTCTCAATGAGCAGCTTTTGCACATTTTTGCAGGTTCCAGTACCCGTTTTTTCCCACTAGGAATAAAAAAAAAAAAAAGGCATTCAACAAGTGTTGGAAGAGAACTATGCAGGAAACAGCAGGCACAGTTACATTCATGCATATTTTCAAATAGCTCAGTTAAAAATATATTAAATGGAATTTAAAATATTTCCAGTTGTTTCTGTGAAGGTGTGACAATATTTCTTGTTTCAAAACCTGGGTTCTCCTTTTTTTGCTGTTGTTTTTTTCATCAAGCACCAGATTTTCAACAGAAATGCCAAAACATTACAGCCAAAACCCCAAAAGATTTCAACCTAGAAACGCTGCCACAACACATCAACATCACTGCATTGATCATTTTCACATTCTCCTAGTGGAAGAATCTAGTACTTTTTAAAGGATGCAGCTGAGGAGGCAACCTGACTCTGAGATGAAGATACTCAGCTGCAGTGATTGAGAAACAGGAAAAAGAAAGTGAAATGCACTCTTTTTCAGAAACATCTCTGAGCAGTTCATTTTTATATGGCAAACTATTCAAAACTAATCTGACAGAGCTTATTCTAGGTTTATTTAAGACAAAGGTTTTTAGTTGTGTTCAGAGCATGTTTGTTATTACTCTTTAAAAAACTGCAATTAGTGCTGAAGATAAATTATATCTTAACAATTACTAACATGGTGAAAAAAAACCTGTCTGGGAGCCATAAATTAACTCATTATGCTTTGAGTCAGCTGCACTTCACGTTACTCTAAATAAATTTTTAGCTTAAACTGGAAATCATCTCCTGAACGTGTTTCCTACCCTGCCATGCAGAGAGGTGTGGCTTGGCAGTGCTGGCAGATTTCAGTGCAGACACAGCACCAGTGACACTTTAGAACGAGCTCTCTCTGAGCTACACTCCCAGCCCAGCAAGGAGGATCAGTCAAGGCAGGGCCCAGCAACCCAGCCCTAAAAAGTGTTGCTGCTAGGACCAAACTATACCTAAACTGCATTGGCAGCTTCATTACAACTAATAAAACTTCTATTTGCTTGATTTCTCTAATTTATTTCCTATGATTTAAACCACTGGTCTGTGTTAGAACCCTGGAAGGGATGACTGCTGTTCATCTGAACAGAGCCTTTCCACTTGCAGTACCAAAGCAGTTCTCAAATACCCAAGACAGCATTCCAAAAAGTCAGCACAAAGAAGCTACATATCTTTGAGTGTCTCTTTTAAAATTTAACATTATATAAAATTTCTTTTGAAAACTTTTGAACCTTTGAGCATAAAAAATTTAGGACATTCTAGGTAAGCATTCTAGCAAATATTACAAAGCCAGGTTTTACCCCAAAATATTTCTCTCTTTCTCCCTTTGGTGTAGTTTGATGCATCTTGGTTCCCTGACACATACAGAAAGTGCAGTTATAACATGGATGAATCAGTTACACATCAGAGTATACAAACCCGAGGTATTACGATAGCATTTAGCATTAACTCCATTATTAAGCAGTCATTAGGAAGACAATGCCCTTAACAGAATTAGTTCATTTTCACAAACCCCAGCACAGAAAGCAGACTGCAACCTTTCTAAAGCTCTGCAATAAAATAAACTGAATTCAGATATAGGATCATTTCCTTCTGAATCTGGCCATTACGGGCTGTACCTATCATTTATACCAGTAGATGCTTGTTATTACAAGAAATGCTTTAATATTAAGAGATAGGGGAGTCTAAAAATCATTATTATTATTATTACTATTACTATTATTTTATTGACTTACTTTTGAAGACTTTTCAGGAAGTTTCACTAACTGCCTAAAGCAATAAATAAGATAATTTTCTTACCATCTCTAAGTTGTTTTGGGGTTTTTTTATAACATCTTTCTCAAGACAGGACTTCATAGATCTTGAGGAGCAAGTAAGATTTGAGATTTTTCTAACTACTCCCTGAAGTATTTTAAGCTTTTCCCCCCCATTTAAATTTATACCCCATTTCCATTTAAATTCTAAATGGAAAATGGCTACAAAAACATTTTAAAAAATCATGAAAATGAATTAGTTGTCTTTGCATTATTTTGAGAACACCCCAAGTCAGAAAGGTATATTATATACTGTAATGTAATTAATTTGCATGTCATTTAATGTAATTAAATTAATGTAATTAACAATGTTAGCACTTAAGTAAATGGTGACAAATCACAAATTTACTTATAAGTGCAATAATTACTCTCATTTATAAAACAATAGCAGTTCATTTGAGGGTGCCTGCAATTGTAAAGTCAAGACACTGAAAGCAGAAATTCAGCCTTTGATTCCTGCTTCTTCCACATGAGCATAACACTTGAGGGCTCAATTCCCCTCAGCTCTCCACTGTTTCCAAGCAGGTTATCATTCAGCAAGAATGCTGAACTGCTTCACAGTCACACATCTTACCAAGCGAAATCACAGCGAAAGAACCACACAGTTTATTTGGAAAGGGGAAGAACCAAGGTCATCGGGATCACAGATGGCAGAAGTTAAGCACTGCAAATACTTGACTAGCACACGACTACCAATGTGCATCTGTTTGAAGTACAAGCACGTCATGGTGAGCCCATATAGCCTTTGAATCTGAACTATCTTCATAACTTACATTAAAACCTCACTTAGAAATAATGGGAAAGCAATCTCTTCTCATTTATCCATCTTCCCTTACTGCAAAAGTGTATTCATGGACTTAAGCAAGTAACTTATTTTGCACCTGTGCTTGGTGTTTAACTGTGACAGAGGAGAAATATTTTCCCACTGCGGTGAGAGCTATGGAATTTGTGAGTGCTGTTGTTACAGTTGCATAGCTGGATGTCAGAGCAGTGCCTGAGTGCGTTCTCAGTTCCCTGGATGGCCCAGAACCTCCCCAGGATCCATCCGCAAAGGTGAGACCAGACCAGCTGGAGTCAAGAGTGACCTCCCCCTGCCCCCAGGGCAGAGGGTAAACAATTGCCCAGGGGACTCTGCAGGAGGCATTTCTGGTAGGTACTGACTATGCTACCTACGCAAAATACCAACAACTTAGGGGTTTCTTGGAATAAACACTCTGCCCATGAGTGTCTAACATGATCCAGATGGGAAAATTGAATAATTTCCCTCTTTGCGTGTCTGCAGCAAAGGAAAACAGAGTAAAACCTTCTCACTTAAAGCTTTCAGTGTCCTCCAAAGTTCCTTCAACATCATTGTTCACCAGGAAACATATTATATGTCTCTGAACAAGGGCTATGAAGGGTTTGCATGTTAAATGTTTAGTTATTGACAACGTGTTTCCCAAGGAACAATGGCCAAAAATGTACTTTGATTAATTCTTCTGTTTATACAAGGCTAGAACATATCAAAAAAAGGTCTATTTGAGATGACACCATTTGATATAATAATGAACTACAGGAAAAAAAAGTATTTCTAAAACTGAGGTGTTTCTTAAAAAAAAAAATCCAAGTAAAACAAAACAAAAATACTGACCTTTTTTCCCCTCTTAATTTACAGACAGATGTCAAATACTGTTAACCTTTATTGAACTGCATCTAAAAAAGACTGAGTGTAAATAAAGGTTAACTAAAAAATCCACAAAAGGGAACACAAGCATTAGCACACAAGAAGTAACAAAGAGAAGCAGGGACTAAATAAACTGAAAAGTTAGTATCTCATTAGACTCTTTTTATTTCTAGTCCATTTCTATTCTTTTTAAAAACAATGAAAAGGAATTTTAAATAGATAAAAGAAAATGACAGAACTTAGGTTTTAGGGATATGACTAGGCTGGTTTTTAAAAATCCATCAATTTGCTAAAAGTGAAAAATACACTTCATTAGCACTTTAAAATCCTCTGTTTATACAGATCTTTATAGTCCTTCATGAAATAAAAATGCTATTTTTATATAATGGTAAGAGCACATTTTTGGAAATTAATTTTCAAAAGTTACAATATGATACTATTATAAAAGTAAATTTGGTGTGCTGACTACTTGGAGAGAAAAACACTACTTTGGTTTCAGATTGTTAGTGAGCCTCTTGCTCTGGTAGTTCTTATTGGCAATTCCCACATGGATCAAAACAATCATATTTCCAAAAGTCTAATTAGAACACACATCCTGAAACTTGACTTATTGTTCTATGCATCTTCTACTCCTTTGATAAAACTCTGGAAAACACCTCTACAAATTGCTAATTTCTATTTAATGCCACCTTAAGAAGTGTCACACTGAATTTCAATTTTCCAGGCATGCTGCTGCAGCTGTAGCATACCAAATGCCAGTGCTACCAGGACTGCAAGATTAGGTTCCTTCAGGATTATTTTTGACCGAAAACACCACGCCTTTCTGTATCCATCACATTTGCCAGAACAATTTTCTTCTCTTTCTCAGTCTAACCTGGCCTTCAGACTGAACACCAACATACCTTCTCAAAACCTATATTAGTTCTAACTGTTCCACAACATCAGGCTCAGATTATTATTTCTAAGAAACATTCATCTTCTTCCATAACTATGTTTTTATCAAACTATCTCAATGCTTTGCATCTGATGCATATATCCTCTGTAGTACAAATGCATTCTCTTTTGCCCCTGTTTTCAGGAAGGTACAGAGAGGTTAAGCATTAAATGTAATAAAAATCCCTATAAAACAAAGAATTAAATAAAGACATATAAACAAAATCTGGAGCCCTGAACATGGTGCTGAGGCTCTCAGCAGAGAGCAATGTAAGAACATGGTAGAATTCACTTTTGATTGCCCTGCAGATACTGAGCTGCCTAAACACTATTTTCTCCAACAACCAGCAAATAAAGACAGAGTGATGCCAAGTGTCCTACCCCTGAAGAGGAAGCATCTCTTTGTTCTTCATTTCCTCTAAAACAAAGTGCCTACTCGCTTCTCTTCTTTTAAAACACTGAAGGAAGTTCAGTCTGCCCTATGTTTTTCCAGGTGACAGTACTAAATCTAATAGTTAGAACACTCATGCAGGAAATAGGAGCATGAGGACTCATTTCCTCTGTTTTTCTACGAAAATACAACAGCAAATATCCTCCTGTCACCTAGCATAGCTTGGGTGAGGGAGATTAAGTTTTTTCTGCTGAACTGAAAAAGCTGATGACAAGTAAATGTAAAATTGTTTTCATGTCCTGAAATGCAGTCATTCTCATATGCAGGCTTGGTTTGTTCTTGTGGTTTTGCCTGGGCAATCATAGAAAAGTAGGAGAAGGACAAAATACATTAATGCCTTTTTGCACAGTCTCTACCACAACAAGCATGAAAAAATACCTACTGAGAATCTCCTGCTTTAGCCACAGAACATATTCAATCTCCTCTGAAGCTGAGTGGTCCTAAAGGAACACGTCCGTACAGAGTATGTTATACTCAGTCCGTTAGTACTGGATCCGAGGTAGGACTCATTGAAGGGAGTACCCAGGCTCTCACACTTGGGCTGCCAGACAGGACAGCTTCTTTTTAATTTTCAGTATGTCCTTGCTAATGCCAACAATACCCAGCATAAGCGTGACTGGCATGGCCTTGTAAATACAGCTTCTGCCATTGCCAGTGCAAGGCCATGGGTTTGCATTGTCCTGAGAGCAGAGCCCCAGGAGCTCTCTGGGCTGGGACTTGTCCCATCTTGGGTTGCCCTGTGCCCACGGCCTCCCTGTGGCTTCAGCTCTGTGAGCGCCAGAGCTGGGAGGCGGCTGTGGGACACTGGGTGACAATGCAGAGCCTGAGGTCAGCTCAGCCTGGGATCCAGTGGGAAGGCAGGTAGTGATAAAAACATGGCAAAAAACAGCCATGACTGAAGGAGATTGCCATCCTTCCAGAGGTATATTATACATTTTTAATAGAATAATCCTTTTGAAGATGTACATTCTTGTATTGCGAAACCAGTGAAAGCAAGTTAAGAAATTTTTCATTTTCCCATGTCTCCAGGGAAAAGAAAGGAGGAAAAGAGGTGAGTTTCAGTTTAAATGTCAGATCTGTGTTCAGATTCTATTTTCTGTTCAAGAACATGAATTACAAGAAGCGAGGGAAGATCTACAAACTGCCTTTGCATCAACTTGGTTTCCATTGAAAAGTTACTCAAGAGGAAAACTTGAATTCCCTTTTGCCCACGACATTATTGTTGAAATGTGCCATCCTTCTTCCTAACAACTAGAGCACCTTCAAACTTCCAAGGAGGTCTTTTAAAAGTTTCTGTAATAAAACTCTATAGTGGCTTGAAAGAGATGCTGTTCAAAATCACAGAAGACTGGTCAGAACTGGTGTTGGCCAGACTTTGCGGCAGGAGTTCACCCTTCCAATGCAAGGAGTGCCATGCAGACCCGCTGTCTTCTCATCACTGCCTCAGGTGCTCAGGTGTATCTGACATAGCAATTTCTGGGTCTCTAGAGGATTGTTAGATTACCATAACAAAAGTAAGAATTATGGCATGTCTTCTATCCTAATGATAGGTTAAAATGATACAAAAGTCTTCTTTTTCATAAGATGTGACAATCATATTGATCACATATTCTGAACAAAATAGCATTTGTGTCATCGTGATAATGAGGTACCTTATTATCACTGAGTGTTGAAAAACTCTGGTAACGCTGTAGAAAAGCTTTCAACAAGGAATTTTCATCCAAATAAAACTGTCTTATTAAGTTTTTGAAAGCTGCACTGTTATGACTCTGCAAAGACAGTAAATTGTTAAGAGCATCTCTGCTCTTAACCATAAAACATGCCAACTGGATTTTACAAACATGACAATTATTCTATATTTCTGCTGCTTGTCCTGATACTTTAATGACCTGCCAGATCTTAATCTGAGAGCACCAGCTACCTTTGGAGAGGTAGCACAGAGGAGGTAAGTTTCTATATTTTAATCCAGAGTGGCCTGGCTGGCAATGGCCCAGGCAGCCTCCAGGCCCTTCCTGAAGGAGCTGCCCTTGCAGCCAGGGGGAAAAAGTGTTGTATCTGTCTCTTCATGCATGAGAGCTGCTTATGTAGTTGGCAACGATGAACTGTGCTGCTAAATCAAGTATTTAGGATATGGAATTAAGTTGTCACTCTAATGACTTATGTGCGGTGTTATCTTTAATTTAATACATCCTAAATTCCTTGTGAGCTTAAAATACAATGTACTTCCAAATTACTCAAAAGCCTCTTCTGTTAATTAAGAGCTACAGACCAATCTAATGTGCTAACTTAGGGCTGGACAATTAGCTTTACATTATTATACAAATGGACTTGTGTTAAATGAGTGAGAAGAGCTCAGTATTTTGTGGTACATTGACACCCCAATCTATTTTCAGTGATCCTGCTGTAATATTGCATTCAGTGAATTTACCGCAGATTTACACTGGCATTCATTAAAATCAGAATTTGGACTTTGAGTTTTAATCTACCTTGGTTTGTCTCCATGTCTCATTATAACTGTTACTAAATTCTTTCTATTATACAGGACTGGTTAAAATGCTGGGAGTTTAGGTACAAATTTTTACTGTTCTGCATTCCTCTGAAAGTATTAAGTGATGATTGAATATTTTATTCTTGCTCACACTTGAAAAAAAACTGTTCAAAAAAGAGAAGGAACATTTAGAGAGGGGTAATTTCTGACTATAAGGTACTTGGTTTCATTTCCTTGAGCTCAGTCCTATCCCTACTAACACAAAGTGATCATCCTTGAAAGTAGAACTAATGATACCTTCTCAATGTTTAAAAACATTACACAAATATTTCACTCTTATCTTTTTTTCCCATTGAAAATAAAAATCAAATTGTCTCATGACTTTCAAGTGAATTGAAACTTAGAAAACAAAATAAGATTTAGCATTACACACTAATTCGGCATGCTAGTTTGAACTTGTCAAATGCAAGATCAAGCTTTTAAAATCATATTTCATTAGTGTAATTTTATAAGTTTTCAGCTATCACTAAGAAAAATATATTTCTGCTACAGGATAAGTTTAAATAGTTTCCAGCCATGGGCTGGGATTTTTATGGAAGTAGCTCATCTTCAGAGGAAGCAGAGTTAAGGCATATTTCATTTCACAACGTTGCAAGTCTCTGCAAGTACTCCTGACCTAAAATATGGAGGCTTAGATAAAAATAAAGACAGTAAGCAACACTTCTCTCCGCTTGCAACCTTTAGGAGAGTAGTTGTCATGACTTCCTGGGCAGATTTTTAGTTGGATTCATGTCTCAGAAATCAAGATCCTGGTCCTGCCCAAGGCTGGAAAGTGATGGTCTGGGAGGCTGCTCACAGGCACACAGGGACAGCGCTGCAGCTTGGTCTCCTAAGCAAGATCCCAGGTCCCACATTTTCACTTGGCCTCAAACTGTCCAAAGCATAGATCAAATTACCTTGAAAAAGAGAAAAAAGAAAGGAAGAACTAATACCTAAGGTTTAACTTCTCTGTCAGTATTGGCCACATAGGCAAACTAGCAGGCGCTGAATAATTATGAGATCCAGCATCTACAGGGTCTGTCTTACCTTGATGTGCTGGCACTTTGAATGACCACACACTCCTGCCCCTTCCCACAACACTGCCTCAGCATGGAGCCCCTCGTCCTCACTGGCAGTGCCCTGCCACACACTGCCAAAAGCTGCAGCTTTAGCTGGGGACCTGGTGAGGGAATTGGTAGTGCTGAGCAAAGGCTAAACCTATAATCCCCAGGATATTTTTGGTCCCTACTCTTGGTTCTCTTTAACACTTTATCAAACTATTCTGTATCAGGAAACAGTGAGCTGCTTAAAAAACATTCAAAACAGTCCGTGATCATTGCTTACAGTGCTGCACTGCTGAAGTGAGCAGAGTCCAGCCTGCACCTGGCATGTTATTCAAGCAGTATTGCTGAAACTGGAAGAAAATGATTTAATTTCTTTCCTTAAATAATGGAAAGAATGTTAACACACCAATATAGATATAGTCAGAAACATCAACAAGAGTACGTACTCACATTTCCCTTTAAACTGAGTTTAGAAAAAAGGCTGAAACGAAACTTCCTCAGTTACAAATCTAGAAATTCTCTTTTCTGTTAGGACATTAATAGAGCTAAGCATACATTATTTCTAAGAGCCTGAAGTACACAAGTGTCTTGATTACAGTGATGACTTTCCCTTTGATGTAGAATACAAAGGTCGTGCACTATCCAGGGTCTTACACATCCTCAGAGCATGAACTTGATGCACATGCAGCAAATGTTTGCTCAAACTAGGAAAAATTACTATTGATATCATATTAAGGTGTTAATTATATATTATTAGATGATACTGAGATACTATTATATTTATTAATCACCCACTCGAAATCTATGGAGATATAAATGTGAAGTAACATAGCTTACTTTAGACCATATATTATGCTTTTGGATGCAATTTCAAAGCCACAGATTAGTAATTTAAAAATCAAACCAATCAACCAACTAAAAAACAATTCTACAGGAAAAATATGACTTCTAGAAACCAGGTGCAGTTGCCGTAGGTAATCATGCCTATCCTAAGTGAGCACTATTAAGTGCTGAATCAAGTTTAACCTGAAAAGGTGAATTTATGAAATACCGCTTCTAATAAAAATAACATTCAGCTTTTGCAAACAGATGAAAAAAACACAAATCCAAATCCCAACACTTTTTTTTTCACTTGACTAATCAGAAAGACCAATCTCACATAAATTTGATGCAGTTGTCTTTAATAATAAAGAATATATGAGCTAATTTTCCTTAAACAAAGAAAAACTCAAACCAGCAAGATTTTACCTAATCCTGTGTCTCTTACAGTCAGCAATGAACCTCAAAACAGCCCCCTTCTTTTCCACTTTGTTTTGAAACATGGCACTGATGCTGTTAATTTCCCATTACTCTATCTGCCTCTCAGAACTCCCTGCTGGTTTCCCTCATAAACACATGCATCTTTAATCAGCACCTAAATCACATGTTTATTTTATCAGTCTCCAGACCATGCAGTTCAGTCTCAGTTCAACCCTAACACTTTGTATTCTGCACAAAATTCAGGAGAGTTTTCAGCTGTCTTTTATAGAAATGAATAGGTGCCCCTGTGCCCGTACAGCACATGACAGCGATCGACGTATCCCCTTCTCTGCTGATGGTACCCTGGTCATTGCATTTCCTCATCTCCCAGCCAGTGGTGCTGAGCTTGCAGAAGCATTCAGAGTACAGGCAGTTCAAGGAGTCGCTTTTTCCATCTGCCATCCCTACCATAGATGCTATTTCTTCATTCATGCCCCGCTCTCAGTGTGACTCCACAGCTGACAGGATGTCACAAAGACATGAACCAGCACTCAGAGATCGGGGAAGGGACAGAAAGGAAAATCAGCAGTGGGAGACCCTCAGTTTGGCACTGCTGCCAAAGGTTTCCAGCTACAGCCTGCAGCATGAGTAGCATGAACAGCATGTTGCACACCTTGACTAAAGAAAAAAGATATTGTGCTTCCCACCACAAAGATACAAAAACCAACTTGATGTCAGCTCATTCAGACAGTTTAAGGTAATTTTGATGTTTTCAACTATACCAGGTAGCAAAAGGCATACTAAGGTCAAGCCCACAGAACAGCAGTTTCCTGCCCCACATCCCCGATACTCCCTTCTCCCCAGCTGAGGACTCCCCACACTAGGAAACTGTCATGGTTTGACCCTGGCAAAGTGCCAGGCACCCATGGCAGCCGCTCACTCATTCCCTCCCCTGCCACAGCTGGGCAGAGGAGGGAAGGAGAGGGGGGAAAAAAAAGACAGGGAATTACCTCAAAGGCCCATGAGTTGAGATAAGGAACTGGGAGAAAATGCTCCAAGGACAAACCAGGCTCAACTTAAGTTGCAAAGTGAAATTTACTACTACCAGAGTTAGAAGGAGGATATGAGAAATAAAATGAAACCCTTAAAAGACACCACTCTTTTCCCTCCCCACTCCTCCCTCCCTCCCTCCAACAGTGCAAGGGGGGCAGGGTGTGGGGTTTCAGGTCAGTCCATTTCTAGGATCTTCTTCCCCTGCTTAGTGAGAGGAGTCCTTCCTCTGCATTGCTGTGGGGTCCCTCCCACGAGAGACAGTTCTTTGTGAACTTCTATGGTGTGGGTTTTACTTGTCCACAGGATGCAGTCCTCCAAGAACAAACTGCTCCAGCATGGAAGCAAGGGGCCCCTCTCTCTCCAAACCAGGTCTCCCACCTGGACTGCAGTTTCCTCTGACATCCTCCTTCACAAACTGCGGGACTTTTATCTCAGTCTCTGTCTCTCACTGGGCTGCACCTGCTATGGCTTCTTCTGGCATCCACGGCTGCTGCGGCTTCTGGCATCTCCCCGCTCCAACGTTGGCACCTCACCCATGGACTGCGGATGGCTCTGCATCCCCTGTGGATCTCATGGACTGCAAGGTGGGACACCCTACCTCACCATGGGCTCACCACAGCCTGCAGAGGAATCTCAGCTCCAGCGCCTGGAGCACCTCCTCCCCCTCCTTCTCCACTGACCTTGGTGTCTCCATGTTGTTTTCCCTCACATGTTCTCACATCCTCTTCCTTCTCTAACTACAATCAGCTGCATGCACATTTTGTTTTGATTTTTCCTTAAATATGTCATCACAGAGGCGTAACCAACCTTTCTAATTGGCCCAAACATGGCCAGTGGCATGTCCATCATCTTCAGAGCCATCAGAGATTGGCTCTGTTGGAAATGGTGAAGAATTCCAGAAGCTTCTCACAGGAGCCGTCTTTATGGCCCCCTCCCCACTACTAAAACCACAACATACACCCTTGGAGCAAGGAACCAGTTTCCTACTGATCCCCATGAATCAGTAGAAAAGGCTATGCAGCAGAATATGGATCTGTAAGTCCATGTGCACACCTCAAGCAAAGCCAAGAGGACACTTACCTCACAAGTTTTAATTTAACATCTTAAATCTTAGGGATGAAGCACTATCAAGGTGATTTCAGCTAGACTACACAATACCTCTTCTTTTAAATCAAGGTTGTTTTCCATATTAACTGAAGTGATAAAAACCATAAAGAAAACCAAACTCTGTAACAAATTAGTAATGGACTTCAAGCTTACAAAGAGCTTAAAATAACTAGAGGTTGTTCTTCCTTCCCGCCCAATAGACTTCACTAGCATTTGAAAAGGAAAATTAAATCTATGCAAATGTGCCCAGCTTTCAAAAACAACAGCAAAAATATATTGTTCCCTCTTCTGTTTGTGTGTATGGGGGATATGTATTGACTTTATGGAATTACTCCAGCAAGCTGTGAATGATGATGCATGTAATGAAAAAATCTCAGTCCAGTGCACAGGAAGAATACAGAGAACAGTAGGCTGTCAACAATATACTTTTTAGAGGAGAATGGATATATACCACATCCTCCTTGGATGCAACTGCTGAATTCATTCAGCTCATGGTCTCATGTGTGTAAGTAGGGGGCACTTCCAGGTACCCATTGGACAGATTCCAATTCTGCAAGACAGCACTGCATAATTAATCAAAAACTCATTTTTTATCTAATTGAGCAATATTTTCTGTCTCAGTTGCAGGCAGCTGTAAATAGAGAAGACACATGACAGTCTGCCATTAGATTATTGGTTAGAACAAAATATCCATTCATCATCTATGTTCTTCACATCTCTGTTTTACTCATCTGATTGCTAGAACAGGCAAATTCCAGATAACAGAGACAGATGAATAAACATTTTTTCCAAATCTCCAGCCACTTACTACAGTCTCAGTCAGGATCCAAAGCCGCACCTCATCTAAGAAAAACTAGTTCATCAAGAACATTGAACTTTTCAGCAGCCAGGCATCACACAGAAGCTTCAAATTCCAAGAAGATATAGTGTATTCGTTCCTGCAAGTCCGCTCTTCAAGAAGCAAGGTTACTTATTACTAAAGTCCTGCAAAGACCAAGGTAGGCTACTTTAAATGTATTCAATTAAAAAAAAAAATTCAAGCAGAAAGCCAGCTATGCCTATGTAAGGTGACAGATTCCAAGGCAAAGACACTGAAAGGGTCACACCAGTGTCTTCATTCAGAAAGTGGAGAATTGTCTCCCTTTGCTGTTTTTGGAGTGTCTTCTGGAGATAGACCTGACTGATACTACAGGGCTTCAGCACAGCTGGTCTTTGTGCAGGCTGCCTAAAGGGATAGGGAAAAGTTCCTTGGATTTCCATGTTACTGGTACACAGAGAGGGCTGGATCTGGAAACTGTGGGATCAGATCAGGCGATCAGGCTTCGAGCAGCTGACAGCAGAGGTATCCTTCCCCTTTGGTTTGGGAGGCAATACACAGGAATGCTCACTGATGGTGTTTATGTTTATATTAACCATAAACATTTATTTTAGGAGAAAAAATATCTTTCTTATCTTCCTACTTGAGCATTCAGAAATGACACAGCCTTCCAGGAAAGATCCAACAATATATGGCAGGGACACCATGGACACAGTGGACACACATGTAACTGCAGATCCAGCTACCCTGGGTAAGGGCCACAGAGCTAATCAGCGTTTCACTCAGTGTGCAATCCTCTGCTGGGGGTGTACAATAAGGCACAGATAAACAGCACTGCTTGGAAAGCCAGCCAGAGGATTTCCAATACAACAAACGCTTCCTGTAATTTCCATGCAGTACATAAAGAACTACTTGAAGTAATTTAAAAAGAAAAAGTAAATTATTATTAACTTACATAAAACCAACACAGACAATAGCAATGAAAAAAGGCTCTAACTTCTAAAATTGTTTGTTTCTTTATTCTGTATAATAAACACTTTCTGAAATTTCCACGCCTTTTTTGCCATGGTGGCAAATCAGGTAATGTATCACCTCTCAAGGAATTTGCCAACAAATTTCAAAGGCACAAAACTGTTTCTACAGAACTAGTTCAGTGTAAACTGTGAGAAGAAAATTAGCAATTGGTTAGGGATCCTGTTTAAGACAAAATCTGGAGGACTGAAAAGCTCAAAATAATGAAAAAAATGCACATCTAAACAAAGAAGCTCTAGACTGGAGTCTTAAAAATATTATTAAGTGAAATTGTTCCCCGATATATTTCAATATATTACTGGTAAATAAAATAAGCGTAGAACCCCATTAAACACCCCATTACATATGTTTCTACTGCATTAAAATAACAGTTCTTTCTCTCCTGGCTGAGATTGATGAGAAAGTGTTCTGCCTGATGATCATGGTCATTACTGTGCAGCTCCTTCTGGGCTCCTGTGACATCATCCATCAGTTTGTTTTTACAGACCTGTCGAAGATGCTTGAAGACGGCCTGAAGTTGAAATTTATCTGCTGCATTTTTTTCCCCTTAAAACACTGTGACAGAGTATCTCTCAGAAGGCAAAATTTGCTAAAAATTTTATCAAATGAGATAAATACCACCCCTGAGTTTCACATTTCAAGTGAGTATCAGATTACTAAGCATATACAAGATAAGCAGTGGAGAGGCAACACCCACATTACTGAGACTCAAGAAACATACTTAGGGCCAAAGGAACAAGACTTGAAATATGGGCTTAAGTTTTTTGTGCACTTGATAGAACAATTTTTATAAAAATACAGAAACACAAGCACCAGATGGAGAGGTGTCATTCTATTACCAACTTTTTCATCAACGCCTCACCAGTTTATTTCTACTGACCCCTGAGAAAGTGAGAGGACAAACCCTGGATCTCTGTCTAGTACATAATCTGCATCAGGAAAGAAAATGTAATTTAAGCAAGTTAACGGAAGGATTAAACACTGTTAGCAATGACTCATTACCACTTCACCAAGAGTAACTGTAATGCTCAGTTTAGGCCTTAGCTGGTACCTGTTTCTGCGTAAGGATGCAGGTGCAGTCTCTGAAAACACACTCTCCCTGGAGAAATTCTCCTTGCTTGATGACCAGGAGATAGTAGTATCTCCTAAATTCAGTAACACCTCAGTACTGGCATTGGGACACCCTTCAGCCATATCTCAATGGAGATATGCTTATTTAACATTACAAAGCATTAGAAATAGCAGAAAACAGTTAATATAAAATTAACAAATTGAACAAAGTAGAATATTCTACTGTGCTTTCCCTTTTGGGGCTAGTGTGTGTTTGTCTTTTTGCTTTGATTGGTACTAGTTAGGTGCAAGTTTGTGAAGTCCTGGGAACTTGCCACTGATTTCAAGCCGGGACATGATCTCCAAATATCTCTGGAAGCCAAAGCAGATGCCGCGCTCTAACGATGTGGCTGTAGGGCCCTGCTCTCTCCCTCCTGGCCAGGCTGTTCTGTGCTCCATTCTGAGCAGCCAGGCTCCTGGGAGGAGGCAGCCAGCTGCCCTGGCTGTGTCACCAGCGCCCACCTCGAGGGAAGCCTTCTCATCTCTATCAGTGGCTCTGGACAGGGGCCCAGGGCACTTCAGACGCCTGACTGCCCAGCCTGTCAAGGAGGACTGGGGTCATGGCCAAAGGCAAAAATCTAGGTTTCCACAACTTTCCTGGCACAAATTTGGCAACCTTCAAATTCTGGCACAGACCTTCTTTTCTATTTTTTTTTGGGGGGGGGATAGGAATTTGAACTACCTAAATGTTGTACTTCTCTTCTTACATTGCTTTTGCCCAAGTTGTTTTAGAGGAATGTTTTCTGCAAGTATTAACCAAAAGGGCTATTTTTTTTTTGGCATAAAGTAAGAACAACACATTTAGCTAAAAAGAAAGGTGTATAACTGAGAGGTAATAGAGGTTGTGAGGGTCAACTGAAAGATTGTTTTATATCGCCTTGTTTTAAAAAAAACAGCATTGTTTTGTAGGAAAAATTTCAAATAAACTACAGTCAGCTTCATCTGTTATTTCTACTGTTTCATCTTCACTATATACCCCACAAGATTTCTGACATGATCATTATAGCTGGAGGTGGGTGAGGAGCAGAGTAGAAGTAAATGGGACAGCAGAAAGTGGCCCAGCTGTTGAGCCTTCCCAAAGTGCTGCAGGCACAGGCTGGGTCAGACTGATAATTTATCTGACCCGTGTAGCAGAGAAAGGAAATGAAACAAAACAAGCTGAACGGCCAGACCTACCTGAAATGTTATTAAAACTTCATGAAGTTGCAGGAATTACTCCCTTTCCATACTAATTGAGAAGTTCTAAGTTCAGCAATGCCATGCAATTTCTACTGAGCAAAGTTTACAGTGAAAAAGCAAACTTGGTAAATGGAAGCTATGATTTTCCTCAAGCATGCTGTAGCCCAGAGAAAATAAACCCAAACATTTCCACCACTGGGATCTTTTTCAGTTGAATCTTGTGACCTTCTACATGCAGCAAAATGAAATACTGCTTTCAGGGTTGTTTTGATTTTTTTTCACTAGTGAGTTCTTAGAGAGTTTCAGAGTACCTTAATTGCAATTTGTGAGCTGCCATTACAAGTTACTGACAGAAAGACTTGTTTCCTCTAACTGCATTCCCAGGATTTTGGTTAATCAGTTATTGATCCATTTAGATTTCCTCTTCAACATCTGAAATGAATGAAAAGCATACTGTTTCAACTGCCTCGTGTATGAAAATAATTCCAGTACACCTAACCATTGAAGAGAAAATTGCAGATCATTTTCATATTTATTTCTGCAGCAATAAAGATAATTGGATGTTTAGAAATACCAGATATGTTAAATTTTGAATCAATGCTTTAACCTAACATGGCATTGGCACTGCAATACAATAGTGCCACCAATTACTTTCATAAGGGATTAAATACATGTAAAACACGTATGTTTTCCAGAAATGAGAAATCAAGTCTATACATGCTTAAATTCAAAAAAATCTTCCAGATCAAGATGTTGGCCAAACATAACAGTGCATTTATTACCTTTCATAACATTTCCCCTGTCAGAGCCTGGCATGTATAACGATCAGTCCTAAAAGGTTTCTTGCTTTTTTTAAAAGAAGCACTGATAAGCTGAAATGTCAGAAATTTTTCCTTAGAATATAGAATAGTTTGGGTTGGAAGGGGCTTTTAAAGATCATTAATCCACACACACCCACATCTTCAGCTAGACCAGGCTGCTCAGAGCCCTGTCCAACCTGGCCTTGAATGTTTCTAGGGGTGAGGCACCTACCATGTCTCTGGGCAACCTGTGCCAATGTTTCATCACCCTCATCATAAAAGATTTTCAATCTAGTCTAAATCCATCTGCTTTTAGTTTAAAACTATCACGTTTTGTCTTATTATAACAGGTCCTGCTATAAAGTCTGTCCCCATCATTCTTACAAGGCCCCATTAAGTATTGGAAGCCTGCAGTAAGATCTCCCAGAGTCTCTGCTTTCAATTCACTGTCATTACCCAGGAAATCACTAGGATAAAATCCTAATGACAACAAAGAATTTAGAGCAGAATAACTTGAAAAGTTACCATGATTAAATTTCCAAAGATCAACCCTAGCCCTGGCCTTGTCAGAATCAAAACTATTATCAACAAATCTGAATTTCATCCTTACTGTTTGCCAACTCTGCAATACAGACTAAGAGCACCCCAAAGCATTCTATTTTTTCTAATGTCAATACTACATCAATCACTAATATGAATTTTAGAAAAAGGGATCTTTATGTTTTGTTTAGAGATGTTTTGCAAAATGTTTATCCCTAGCAGATTTTTCTAGATTTGTTCAGAGCCAACAGTGTTTCCCTGACTTCTCTCAGGTTTGGATCAAGTATTTAGTGTCCTGCATCTCATCTAGTGCAACTAAAACACCAAACTCATGACTGATATTACATGATCAAAATAGCTGGAGACTGATTAGAATAACCCACACTGAGATCTCTGCAGCATCAACAGTGGTGCAAAGCCTACCATAGAAATCAAATTTTAACATAAAAGAGAGTTCAGAATACAACTGCAGCTCCCAGATGTAAAAGGCGTAAAAAACGTAAACAAGGAGTGGAATGGGGTGTTGAAAATATTCAGCAAACCCTTCTGAGTATCTCCAAGGTAGAGCGTGCAGGGAGGGGAAGTGACAGAACAGGGCACAGGGCACATGAAGAGAGGAATTCTACAAGAAAGGGTCAAATGGAAAGATCAAGCTGTTGTTCAGTAAACACAGAATAATCAAAAGCAAACGATACTGAATGTGACATTTCACCAGTTCCTGTGTTTGAATTGCATCCCCACCCTGCAACGTGACCTCTTAAAAAATCTAAAGAAATCAGAAATCTGAACTAAAAAAATCTTCTCTAATATAACAATATATCCATTTCTTTATATGTAATTAAAAATTGTGAACCACATACTACAGATAAACTGGATAGTTTGTAATAGCAGGATGTTCAGATACGGCTATTCATGTTCCTCCTTTAACTTTTAAAGCAGATTCTTTAGATACTTCTTACGTTGTAGACAGGCTGAAAACACTACCACCTGACCATATTCTTAAATCCCTACAATTTCTCATTAAAGCTTCCTTGCCTGTTTGAACTAAATAACTGCCCATATACTATAACTGCCTTGAAACTAAGGCTAATTCTTATTATTGTCATCTAGTGTGCAAAATAAATGAGAAAATACGAACAAAACTTCCTTTTCAGATATTTTTTCTTTCAGGTCTCAGCAAGCTGTACATCCACTCTTGACTCTTATGGCAGATATATCATCCTCATCTATCAGGAAGCAGAACACTCCACTGCCATTCCAATGAAAGGAAGAATCACACACCTCTGTGTTAGCCTACAACTCTTCTTAGACACTAACAAGTCAACTGTACTTAGCATATATACAAGTGTAAATAATAAAAGCATTAGAGAGCAACATTTTTAAGACTGAAGGGGTTCTTTCATCTTTGACTTGCCACTCAGCAAGATGATAAGATCTGAAAACATCTCTGCTAAAATTATCTACATAAACAGTTCCTAACTTTCTCCAGGAGTCATTCTGGCATCAGAGGAGATAAATTATTGGAAAGAGGACCATAGCCTGCTGCATCCTAAATCCATGTGTGAGAACTACTGAGTTGTAATTATAGCTGCATACAGTACAAAATTTCAGTGCAAATTCCCTTTTGCCCAATTTATTCCCCTTAAAACTAATTTAAACAAAAATCTCTAAAAAGATTGAGTTAAATACAGATGTGAGTTGCTAATTTTGAAAGGAGAGTTTGAAATATCTTGCACCAAATCTCAAGAGATGTTGAGGGGACTATCTTTTATAACTGGCTAATCCAATTCCATGGTAAAAGCTCATTGCATGCCATAACAATTAGGTGAACACAGAGAGGGAATGACTAAACCCCATGCATGTCCCTACACTTTACAACTTTAGACCCACTTTTCAGTCAGAAGAGAAGACAGTGAGTAGGATCTAAAGCCTGAGAGAAACAAAGGCAAAAGTTTGCCCAGACTCAAACATTATCACCAAACTGCCAGCCCCAGGGTGGGGTGTTTGCAGCCCTCCCAGGGAGCTGCTCAGGAGCTGAACACTAGAGCACAGGTGGGCTCAAAGCAGCACAGGCTTCACCTTGTACTCAGGAAACACAGAAACATTTCATAGGTGACAGGAAAAGAATGGTTTAGTAGCTCTGCAGCCTGAAGTCCAGGTTTGTGCTGTATTCATAAAAGGCCTGATGAGCCTTCGCTCAAGCTCAAGTTATGCAAATCCCAGGTAGCTGATCTGCAGAGTTTTGTGCAGGTTTCATTGCAATTCACTTTTGGGTAGTTCCAGTCTCTGCTCGCTCAGCTCTGCTTTTTGCTTCTTGGAGCTGGGTGAGTGGCTTATAGCCAAGAAATTCTTCACAGTTATGATTACTTAATTCCCTTGGGCACCTGGAATTCACATGCAAAGTCTGCATGTATTGCATAGATGTGCACTCACACCACAGGTGGGTATGTGCACATACTGCATGTATCTGGAGAAGGCCAAAGCTCTGAGCATTTGACAAGAGTCAACACCTATAGGAACTCTGGCAGTGCACAGGAAATGATGATAAATTCACATGCCAAATTTTGTGTTCCTGTCAGTCTTCTCAGAATTACTTCCACAAACACTTGCACACAAGAATTTTAAAAACTAGTAGCATTGCAACCATGTGACTGAAAACCTTCAACATCTGGGCTTGATTTTTATAGTGATTTCAACCAATATTGGCATGATGCAATTTTCATGCTGCTGTAGCCAGTACATCTGTCAGTGACAATGTGGTCAGTCTACGGAGACTGTCAATTCAAGAACACCAGCTGTGATTAAGTTGCACCCACCTCTGGAAACTTCCCAGCCCACGAGTCACAGGATAACTTGTCAATGTCCTTGCAACAGGTGGCACGATTCACTCTCCTGATATCCTGACGTGTTAATCCTGATTTCAGACAAGCCTGAGGAGAAAAATCAGAAAGTAGCAGTCATGCTCAAAGTATTGTCGCCAGCAATAAGTTTGCGTAATTTTCTCTGCAATGAAAATGTACTGGGATGAATAACATTGAGAACAGAGAGAAGACAAGAAAACAGCTTTCTCCTACTTGTTTTGCTTGCTGTGTTTCAGCAGGACTACTAACTCTGGTGTGTCTTATCCTTGGATCTTCCCTTTCCTCGTTCCCAAAATTCAACAAAAATACGCTCCCTTAGAAAAAGTGTGCTTTTAGAGGAGATAGATCACTTTTTGTCCCTCCTGGCCCTCCCCTGGGGAACTAAAGTTAGTGAACTGAGTTATTATCTTAATACTAGCACTCCACACTAAATAAACTACCTGCCAAAAACCCCCTGAAAATTAATGCAGCAGGCAACCAAGAAACTTGGGAAATCCTGCAGCTGCAGGTTAAATGTGCCAGCTGCATCTCCCTGGGAACCACTGGCACGATGTTTGAGCTCTGCTGAACTCTGAACTCAGCAGGAAACAGGAACCCATCTAGCACAAGTGCAGAGTATTACCCAGACTCTTAGAACAATGTAGGGGTAAGGATTATATCAACAAGCCACTCCAAATCTGCCCCCGAGGCATCCAGGCAAGTTGGTTTCTCCATAGGGTTACCCTGAGCATCCCCCTGCTCCGAGGGGCACTTCTCCAGGATGGACTTGCTCTGCAGTCACCTGGGCTCCAGCGATGGATTTTAGAAACTTGCTGAAAACACAGAGATTCTTGGACTATTATCATCCTGCTACTGTTTGGTTTTTACCTGGCCCTTTTAGAGGTGTTCCCACAAAATTTTTGTACCTCTATAAGTGGTAGAAAAAAGATGATGTTCAACCTACACATTTCTAGTTCCATAACTGTACCCATGTTTGACCATAGTTACAGAAATTAAGATACTAATATTGCTTCAGTTATTCGGATATGAGCTAGAACAGGAATGTCAAATCATGTGGCTTTAGGAAGGCATAGCTAAAAGAAGTGTAGGGGGAACCCAGGGAGAGTTTTTGTTCTTAAATTCCTAAACAAAAAGGTCAGGTCCGAGCTGCTTCCCTGCAGTCAGAGACTGCCCCTTAACTTTGTGCAAATCTAGATACCACTTTTTTACTCATCACTGCTTACCCTTGAGTGTTAAATATATGTATATAAATACAAGACTACATGAGAAAATGAGACATCTTGCATATAAAAGGCATATCAAGAAGTAATGACATTTTTCTGTAGAAGAGTGTAACTGCTGGCACTTTCATTAAAACAGTCCCTTTGAAGTCAAGTCCAGAGTGTGATTGCAGGACAGGATTTTCTAGTTATATCTCTTCTCTTTTTCTCCTTATTTCTCCTGTAGGTGTAGTACCTGCTGACTGTGAGCTAGAACCTGAATGGCCCAAGGGAGAGAGAGTTTTCTAACTTTCTGCCTCTTAAGTTCAGGTACATTTTTAGCATTTCTCTAAAGACTATATATCTGCAAATATCATATCCTTTCTACCACATACTGAACTACTGAAAAGAAAATTGTCAAAAAGAAAGATAATGTCACACAGATTCAGATTTAACAATGTATTTAAGGGAAAGTGGTAGAGTTTTGTGTTTTGAGGTTTTTTTAGGAATACTTGACAGTTCTTTGAGAAGACAAAGCAAAGGGACATCCTGGCAAACATTTCAAAGTATAGTGAAGTTAGGGCAAGAATGGTTCTTCAAGAATCCAGGCAGGATTCTCATTATTCAGCAGAGAAAGAATGAATTCATATCAAGGAGGTATAGAAATCTGAATTTAGTTCAGTTTACAGTGACTTTTATGAGAAGAAAAAAAGAAGTTCCACCAGATAAAGAGTCTGAAATTTCAATGCTAGGTGAAAAAATATGGCCTTACAACAAGATTGGCATCTAAACTCCATTTTTATTAATAATTATATTTTTCCAGATTTTTTGCATAAGCATTGCAAACATGATATTTTAAAAATGGCTTACTACAATCAAAGTAGCCAACATTCCTCATTTATAAAGATTGCAAATTGTTAATTTTGCCCAGATTTATTTGTTTGGGTAGAATTAATACCTGAAATAAGTTTAACAATGTTTTTTATTGAACTTTTCTAAGAAACAAAACTACAGAAAATCAGCCTAATTGCTTTTATAAAAGCTAATTACATTTTATTGTGCTTCTGTATCAGCATGAATGAAGACCCAGTTATTTAGCAGAGAAATTCAACTTTATCATAAAAACTTCAAGTTTATAACTACTCTTTGTAGAGTCTGGCAGCTGTATGTTCTGAATATTTTGTTTCCAGTGGACTGGTATGTGGGTTTCGATGGCATAGCTTGAAAAGTCTTTCCTTTATCTTCCTTCAAACTCTCACACTGATCCATTCATGGGATCTGAGAAAAGCTCCTCCTTTTCCTTGACCAAGACACTGTTGGACTAAGCACATAGAATGAGGGGCAAGTTTTGCAAAGGTTTTCCTTCAGTCCAATACTAAATTTATACACAAACAACCTTTCACCAAAAGACAATAAACCTGAAGTTTTTGACCAGCACCAACTTGTCTGAGCACATCACTAGAATGGAAATTCAAAGTGATCCCTACAATCCACAAGAACTCACGACAAACATTTTCAGTGCCTGGTGTTTGTGGTGTTTCTGGCTAAGTTGTATGTCACAGCCATTACAAAACCTAAGTCCTCCATTTTTTCTCACAAAGGAGAAGAAAATGTCCTTTTAAAATCAGCTTTCTCAAACCAAAAAGAACAGTGACCTTGCATTATTTAACCTTCATCATCACTCACTGGATAACAATTAGTACTCCAGGATATCAGTCCTGAAAGCCAGCATCATGTCATGACTTAAAAAATAATAGTCAAACAACCTTTGAGCACAGAAGTACTGACAAACTCTAGTAACAGCTGTTCTTATAACTACAGTTTCTATCACTATGGGCCATTATCAACTTTTCATACCTTTCTTGGGAATATCAGATATTAGCACCAGCCTGAGATACACTAACACAGAGATTGACAGGACTAAGAGTGTAAATCATGCCATCTTTCTATTTATTGTAAAAAATAACATCTATTTCTATGAAAAGTGAAAGGAGGAAATACAGAAACTCAAAGCAAGAGTCAAATTAAGGCAATTATATACCAAAGCAAAAGCAATTGCCATGCTTCTTTAAAAGAAGTCATTATTTTTTCTTATACTTTAGAAAATTATACTAAAGTGTCTGAATTAAGTTTTTAGGTTTAATTAGAAAAATCCCAAACCTTCAAATCCCAAACTTTCCATTTCAACAAATTTGAGGACTGGGGATTTAAAATTCTTTTATATAGACAATGAATTGGAAACTTACTTCTTTTTAACATTTACATATAAATGTTGTCTCTATTATTCATGTGACAAACACTGACATTCATTCATCATGCCAGAAATGCATGTCCTCAAATAAAACCCAGCCTATATTTATAACATCACATTGCTCAGTTTGTTTGCTTGTTTGGATTTGGTTTTGTCTGAATATTGTGCCTGTTTCTCTTCCAGAATGTCCATTAAACTTTGATTAGGTTCAAGATAACACGAAAAAACAGCAGATGCCATCATTTTAATTAAATCTGAACACGTGGATTGAGGTCAGGAAATAACTGTTTCAGTTAACAGAATCTTCGAGTGAAACCAATTAATTTTGCAGGTATCCCACCTTTTCAATGGGATCAGTTCACAGTATATCGGGTGGCAAAGCAAGATGCAAAAAAAAACAGGGACAGCATAACAAGTACAAATTGAAATCCTATTTGCTAATCTGCCCATTAGAACACCAAACCAAAAGCAAGTCAGCTGTATGGAAGTTGTAAAAAATGCTTATACAACAGCAGTTTTAAGGATGTCACTTCTTACTTCTAACTCAGGGGAAAAAAAGGACAATTAATTGTTTTAAGTTCAAGCCTCTCTAAATGAATTAAAAACCTCATAGCATTCAAAAGCCTGTAAAATTGTTCAAAAGTCCATGACAGGGATACTAAGTAGGATACTAAGCAGAGGGGCCATAATGAAGCCTGTTGATTTTTGATCTCCAGAAGATTGCATTGCACTTTCATTGTGTGTGCATGTTCTCTATGGAAGTGAGGGTCTGGTCAATGGCAATTATTTGTTCAAATACTGAGAGATACAAATGATGTGGTCACAGTTATTTCCCCTGCCAAATTCCATCTCTCACATATATAATGTACAGTGTAATGGAGTACTCTGCACAAACCTTTCAGGAGTATCCCATGATCACAGGATTGACATGGGTTCATTGCATAAGGAGCAGTATTTTCCCAGAAAGCTAAAGAATATGATTAAAATCCACTTTCCCCCAATTATTCCTACTCAGCAAATTACTTAATATCATATACAGCTGCCTTGAATTACTAAATTAATGTTTACATAGAATCAAAATCTTCCGCAATGAAATACTCTCTTACTTAAGGGAGAAATAT
>VYZT01056262.1:0-28293 GCA_013400735.1 Pomatostomus ruficeps | reverse complement strand
GGGATGGGAAGAAGCGAATATACAGCAATAATTTGAATATTATCTTCAACTGCAAGGATTTTTAAAAAAGAAGTGTGACTTCTAGGTTTTCTTAATGTTACTATGACAACTCTCTACATCGAGTGGAAGTGTTCTAGGGATGCAAAAAAGCTCCTTGACCTTTGGCAAAATTTTAAATTCTCCAGAAGTGCTCTCCCGGTAGTATCCTAAGGCTCAGATGAAACTTAAACGGATGAAATTCTGCCTTTTCAGCTATATCTGTGGAATTTCATTTGAGTCACTAGTACTACACACAGGGAAAAAAAATCCTTGTCCAGTAGTATTTAATGAGTAAATCTCAGGTTTATTTAGACATACTTAAGTGGCTTAGCATTGTTATTAGAAGTCTAAAATCTAATTTCCAACACAAATTAATTTTGACACTCAGGAGCCCTGCAGTTGGCAATGCCTTTATCCCTGGAGCTAATTTTCACTAATGCTACTGCCCCTTTGAAAGTACACACTCAAATATAAACACCACCACCACCCTCCAAAAAAACCCCCCAAATAAATAACAAAACCCCAAAACATTCACTGTGCAACAGATTGCCATCAAGAGCATGCAACACTAATTAAAGACTTAGCTGAACCTGGAACACAAGATGTAGCTCAACGTCATTTTGCCAGCTATGGATCTCCCTAGACTAACCTGACAGCTTTTCTCCAATAGATTTTCAATACAACATAAGTGAGGTACAAAGAAAATCTTATCTAACAGGATTTCAGGAACACTTTACAGATGGTGTTACATTAGAGCTTGCATTAAAGTCAGAAAGCCAGGATTAACAGATGAATTTAAAACATACAAGGAATTAAGGAATTGAAGGGAGAAGGAAAATGACAGCACTGAAAGGGAATGCATCTGGTAAGAAACAGGTTATTTCAAATTCCCCAGGGATTACTCTCATGAAGTATTTCATTTAGTACCCTTATCAATGGCAGGGACACAAATTGCAGTGAGAAAGCAACACTATCTTTAATAAAGAGGAAGATAAAGTTATCAGAGAGATGGAAATCTTGAGGACTGCAGTAGGAGAAGCACCGCAATTCAAGATTTGCGTTGCTGATAAGATGATATTCCCAATTGCCTAAAAAGAAAGTAATTTTCTTAGCTAACTTGGAATTCAGGCCCAGAAAGCACCTGAAGAAAGAACATAAAGGAAAGGAAAGGAAAGATGATCATAAAACTGTGATACAGGCCCAAGAGATTATATTATTACCTTAGGGCACACCAAGTAAGAAAAATAATTCTACAGGATGTTCTCTGGATCAATGCATAATACACTCATCAGCTGTCTTCAAGAAAGAGCTATTTAAACTAAAATTGGTAAAGAATGAGACCCTCAGATTGAAAACAAGAACAATGAGCTGAAAATAAAGGGGGTTTGGGGTTGGTGGTTTCGTTTTGGGGAGGGGGTGTTAAATCTAAATATCTAAACAAAAGAATTGTTACAAGTAGAGCCAAGGCTCTGAAGAACTACTTTGATGCTAAGGGATAAGGCTAACAAAACAAAAACCAGAACAAAACAAACCCAAACAAACAGGCAATGCCTTGTTGTAAGTAAATGTAGGCTAGAAATGAGAAAAATTGAGTGAGGTCTTTCACAATTTCCCTGACTGCTTTAAACATAAAGCTCACTAAATTAATCAAAGGAATTATATGACATGGAATATGCAATATTAGGGGACAAAACTTGACATTAAAAGTTCTCTCCGGTTTGGAAGGAACCTTATATCCCTCACCTTATATCATCTTTTGACACCTAGAAATGAGAATGCAGCAGATGTAGCTGATTTACATTTAAAACCTGTCTTCTGCAGTAGAGGTCAATCATTCTGTCCATAAGAGTGACCTCAGAGAAAAAGCTTGCCATGCCACATAAGGCAAACACATAGCTCAGACACAAACCTTTTGAATTGGCTGCATTTTCAGCATTATCGGTTCCTCATTATTTTGAGACTACTTGTAGACATCTTTTAGAATCTCTCTACAGCAAGAAAAAGTTATAGCAAATACAAAACCAAACTTTTGCTGATGAGAGTTGCTGACCTAATATTTCATAGTCTTTAACAAACTGAGCATTCCTTATCCACAATCCATTAGCTATAGCATATTCCGAAGTGTCAAGTAAATATAGTAAAACTATGAATTACCGTTCTTGCTCTACAAAAAGGAAGATGTTGGAGAGAGATCAGCAACATCATGTGTAGACATTAACACTTAGCAGTAATCCCAGGAGTATAACTGAATGTGTTTTTAATGGACCCATCACTTGCTTATTTCAGGGAAAAATAGATGCTCAAATGAAATTTTCTGTTCTCCCATCTCTGTTTCCTATCACTATTTCTTTATTTAACTCTCAGCCTCCTCTTCTACGGCTATTTAGTTCCTCTGTCTCAGTTCTTATAGCTCTCCTTCTCCCAGCCCATCTCATTCCGCAGTTATGCATGTGCTATTAGACAATATTTTAAATACCACACACACACACACACACACTGCACCCACCCACCCTGAAGCTCATCCCCTCAACAGGGCCCATATATATATATATGTACATATGTCAATATGCCCTGCCTTGGTTCTGCAACAAGTACAGACCTTGCAGTTTTCCACAATAAAAACCTTTCCATCAGAATTTATAAAAACATGACAGGCAGGCCCTCCCTCTGTCACTATCACTGAGCTGCAAGCCACGGTGAAATAAGGTAACCACGAAGATTTCCAAGCCAGCAGGAACCTTTGCTAGGAAGCCCATGGAAGCAGGAATAACTCTGCCTGTGAAGCTGCCACCTCTGCCCCCAGTGCAACAGGAGCAGTGCAGGAGGGCTCTGCCGAGGAAATATGCCCTGTCCCCACCAACACCCAGGAATCAGCCTGGCTCTCTGAGGGCTTGTTTCCCATACTAGCAGTTCCCTTACTAAGGCCCGGGCTTTCATTGTGAACACTTCATAAAACAGTTGTGCTGTTCATAGCACAGGAACAGGAAAGTCACTGGTCTTCTGCAGTCCTCTGGGAAAAGACTCTCCCTGTGTCTCTCTTTAAGCCTATGCAAGCAAACCTTGGGAACAGCATTGTTCTCCATTTCAAAAAAAAGAAAAAAATGTTGCCTCATTTGGACCTTAACTTTCATGTGGAAAAACATCCAGCTTTAGGTACAACCTAAGAAAGCATTTATTAAGTGTACACCTTGGTCTGAAATATGGAACTTTCTAGCACAGAGACCTCCTGTTTCAGAAACAGCAGTGATACTGTAGGGCAGAGCCAAGTGAAGTAAAAGAACCACTTGGGCAGCTTTGCACAGTGTTTTCACATTCATGCTTCTATTCCTGATCTACATCAAAATCCTAACTGATTTTAAGCAGCATTTTACAACTAAACCTGATTTAATAACTTAAAATAATTTACCAAGACCTAAATTGCTAAAATGTCTTCTACTGGCTTTCTGAGAACATTTGATGTAACGGCTGCCTGAGCAATGAAAAGTGCTGAGCCTCTAATTTGGAAATTTTGTTTCTCTTGGGCTGATGCACTACCTTTAATTTCAACTGCTGGCAGTAAACAACTTCAATGTGAGGGCTATTAAGAAACAATCATTCAGAGTAAGCCTCATAGGTGACAGAGCCTGGGTTTCTAAGATTCAGTTTAAAACTGAACAGACACAAATGTGGAGAAAATGCAACTCAGTAGATTGGATTGATGAGCCAGAAACAAAATCTGGATAATAAAAATTAATATTCTGATTTACATGTGTATAATTTTAACATGTGTCATTAAACTTGTGAGAAACCTATTAGAGACTCTTGTGACATGTGGACATACTCCTGAACTTAAAAATCATTCCTGAACAGTTTTTAAGTCCTACTCTTAAAATGTTCTAGTATGAAAATGGAAGTATTCTTTTCAGCCACCATCCCAGTCTCTATCTTTTCATCCTTGTTTCTTTTATAAAAATACAAAGAGATTTTGTAACACAAAAATGAAACTGGTTTAGATATGGTAATGATCTAATGCCTTTTATCCTATATGTATGCAGAAATACCACAAGTCAAACACTTATAAGCCTTCCCCCCTACCCCCTGAATACTCCCATAACAATTCTTTAAAACTCTGCTGCGGATTTTGAGGCAGACTAATGCAGTGGCTGTTTCATGGCATAGCCCGAGGCTACAAATGCTCCCAGCCCTCAAATGTTATCCTTCAAAGTTTTCAGAAGTTTCTGAATTCTTTGTTTAGCTATCACATGGAATCTCAAACACAGGTTTCACACAAGCTAACACTGAAAATAATTAAAAATCCCTCTGCCTTTATAAATAATTCATTACAGCAAATACAACATATATCATATGCTGACTGCATTTCATTGTTAAATCAAAGGTGTGCATTTGGCTCATGGGAATCGAAGACCAGTTTCTCAATGAGTGCATAAACATCACTTGACTTCAAAAAAAGATATTTAACACTTATTTATCCCATGTAGGTTTATAATTGTGGACAAAGCAATTAAAACCTATTAGTAGGATTCCACCTGATTACGTTTCTGCATTTTCCTTAAATTATTAGAGACAAATAAGGAAAATTAACACAAGTTTCATGAAAGTCAGGAAACAGACAGTTTTGACATAAGAACTACTTGATATTAAGGGCAGACCAGAGTCCCTCTGCATTCTGGGAACATGTATCTGCCTGTACAGACACAATTTTATTTGGATAGAACAGTTATTTCTCTAAATTCACAGCAAAAATATAGCATGAGAGTTGCAGAAGGAATTAATTATAAGACAAAATCAACTGCTGAGGAGAATAATGTTTTTCAAACTAAATGTATGATATTCAAGGTTTTTATATTCTGAGAGCATAATTAGCTAACAGGCATTAAATACTTAGATTTAGAAGCATGCTTTGAAAGCAAGCTTGGTTTGTAGCTAGACAACAAAAAAACCCAACTACAAACAACTAACCAAAAACCTTACATGCAAAATTAAGCAAGCAAACAAACAAGCTGCACATTTTCTTTCTACTGCACACTGTTTCCGAGTTATGGGTTGTCCTGGCACAGGGTGGGCTCATTCTGCTGACCTGCACCAACAGAAACTTCCCCACCTTCAAGGATTCTAAACCCTCAATACTGTTCGTGACACAGGTTTGGAGAAGGATCTCTAATCCTGCAGGTTAATAACTAGTGCTTCTGATAGTGCTTCTGCATTTCAGTGGAAGAGCAGAATGAATCCAGTAAGATGGATCTGTTTTCCTATTGCCATTCAGAGCTCTGAGAGCAGTAAAACCCTGAAGAATTATATCAGTTCCGGGCTGCTACTCTGAAAGACTACATACAACAAAGGACAACTGAGATATAGATAAAAATATTATGTTTCCCTCTCACTTCAAGGCAAGGAGGATAAGATGTTTTAAATAGGGTGCATCCCCTTCTCACAACAGCAAGAAGAAACACAAAAAAGAAGGAGGAAAATATCTCAGTAAAATTCCTCCCTTTAAGTCTGAATGCAGCCAGACATGGCCAGAGCCATAAGCTAAAGGCCAGGCCTGTGCAGAGCTGACCCCCGCACGCTCTGCCTGAGACACCCCGTTCTGCCCTGGAGCAGAGCCACTGCCCGGGCACAGCCCTCACCAAGGGCTGCTCTGCAGCAGCTGCTAAATCAACAGAAGCTCTGCTCTAGTCCCAGATACAGGACCAGGTGTAGTTCTGCCTGTGAACTTGTCTCTGGAGTGAGAATTTGCAATTGCCTCTAGACTCTAAAAAAAAATCACCATTTTGAACAAAGTAACCTTCACAACCAAAGTCCTACCAGCAGAGTTAAAGACAAAAGGAATGTGGTTCATTAGGGACATACTGTGCCAAGTGAAACAATAACTATGTCAGATTCTTATCTCAATTGTTATGGAATAATTCAGCTCTGATTTCAGTGTTTTCCATAGTATCATTCATTAGTTCCTGTGGATGTATTCCAGCATAAACAAGGTTAGAACTGGGGTCATCCAAAGAGATGATAACATGCCTTGCACAGGGCTGTAGTAGTAACCATGCTGAGTTACTTGAAACTCTAAATTTTGACTTAGATATATGCACACCCAGTACAGTACTGCTTGCATTTGTAGGACTGGGAAATTAAATTCTTTTTCAAAGACGTTCCTTTTGAGCAGAAGTAATGTTTTAGCTTTCACTAATCTTAAGCTTTCAGTTGTGATTAAGGAGATCAGCATCAAAACCAAATGAAAAATTGAGCAATTTTACTTCCTTGAGTTTAATAACTTCTTAATTTAAGATAGGATATTTATTTTCACATAAAGTATTGGCAATTTTTTGGCTTTGAATACCTTCCCTTTTAAAAATGAGGGGAAAAGCACTCCACTTGTGATTGCTTTGACATTATATTACCCTATCACATAGAATAACTCAAGCTCTCCAGACCCAAGCTGACATTCAGAAAGCCAAATGATCAAGACATGTCAGTAACTTAGCTCCATTTCTAAATATTGGGGTACCCTGCTTTCTTCTGTGTTTTTAATTGGACATCAAGACTATGAAGCCTGTCCTCATTCTTTTTCTGCTTTACCATTTCAAAGAGAACTTCTTCGTATTCCTGATTATGATTGTCCAAAATGTTAAATGATGGAGTCCAGGAATTATGCAATAATCCTAAAATTGATTCAAGTAAAACTGGCAATGAAAGTAAACAATTCTAGTGCTATGGGATGAAAGGAAAAATTGAAAAGGATCATAAAGGATCGTAGGTTTTTTTAAGCAGCCTCCCTGGCCCATCAGGTTCCCCAAACTCAGCACTGGTGAGGCTGCAGTGAGTCCTGTGTTCAGTTTTGGGCCAGTTTCACTACCAGAAAAACTTTGAGGTGCTGGAGCATGTCCAGAGAATGGCAGGGAACCTGGGGCAGGGTTTGGAACACAAGTCTGATGAGGAGCAGCTGAGAAAGCTGGGGGTGTTTAGCCCAGAGAAAGGAGGGTTGGGGGGACCTCATCGTTCTCTACAACCACCTGAAAGCCAGGTGGGCGTTGGTCTCTTCTCCCAGAGAACAGGCATCCTTTTAATGAACCAACAGCAAAGCTGTGCCTTGATTTGTTGCTGCAGATGCGTTATTTAAAGAAATTTCTCATAGTCTTATTAGTGTGGCTAAGAAAATGAGAAGCAATCCTTCTGAGAGTCTTTGTCAGGTTTCATGCTCATCACAAGCCAGCTGGTGCTTAAAATTAATTACAATTGGTTACCTTAGTAACACTAAATCATGCTTGAAAGTTTCAATATTGTTTATCCTTACAGATTTCCACAGCAATTTCAGTTGCAATGGTAAAAGATTGAGTACCAAAGTTCATCAGGAAAAGCAATCTAACCTGACCCCACCACTGAACCAGCACCCCTTTCTCTCTCCACCTCTCAAAAATGCACTTACAGCTTGTTGCTTGTTTTAAAACATCTGATTTTTGAGTATCTACCCTTAAAAGGCTGTTCATAAAATGCCTACTGTTCACACCAGATACCTACTGCTCAAGTCATAGATTCTTAGATCTCTGCTAAATTGATATTGATTTATGTTCAATTAAAAGCATAAGGTAACTGTGCTGAAAGCAGAGACTGAGGAGCTTGTTTTGTTGTTTTTAAATAGAGAGGAATAAAGCTACTTTTCTATATATCAGATCACTCTCAGCAGTCCAAATTCCCACTATTCTTAGGATCAAGAAGAGTCAGAAGACCATTAAGTCTTATTCAGTTGCCAAGGCTTGAAAATGAAATTTCATTTTACTGCTAAGATGGGCTTTGCAGTGTACAGATTTTGCTGCAGGGTGAGAGGTGAAGGGTTGTAAACTTGCTACCTAAATGCTTGAGTATATTTTGATAATCCATTCTTTTCTACCTTAGGTTACAAAGGTTTTAAATGTAAAGATCTTATAATGCATTTGCCAAATTTGTAGCTTAATTTTCTAGTTTAAGACTTTCCTCTTAAGGTCTGTATAGTATAAAACACTACCAGCTAGCAGTTCTGAACAAAGCTTCTTCATAGCACTGCAAACTGATGGCTTTATTCAATCATCTATGTCCCTGCAAAACATGAGCTCATACAGTCATACCACTTACCCAAATTATATCAGCTCTCCACCATGACATTTGCCTCCTTCTCTGAACTACAAGGAAAACCTAGTCTTTTTTGAGTAAAGAACTACTGTTTTTCTTTCTACAGCCAAGGCAATCCTAACACCCCCATCCTGCACGTGGCTTTCCACAGTTGCTTCTTGCTCTACAGCTTTTATCACAAGAGCTCAGTGATGAGAAATTCCTCTAGATTAACATAACCTTTCTCCTTACAGGTCTGTAGGACAAAAGTGGGAAACAAAACTCAGGGTTTAAGCAAGTCATGAGAGCTCAGCTATGGCAGGAGAGCACAGAGCTAAGGCTCAAGGTAAGAAGAAAATCAGTGGCTAAACTTGTCGATACTAGACCTTTCAATTTCTCACTTCTGTCTCCTTGTCAGTGCCTCTTCCACACTGCTACTACCTCTCATTCACAGTGAGGTGCCTACTGTCTTCTCTTCCTGATCCACGTGCCCATTACCTATGCTGGACACCTGGAGAGAAAGCGTTGCCCTGAGTTTTGCAGTTTCTCAGTGTTTCTCTTTGCTGTAAATACTTTCTCACACTTCTTCTGTAAACATGGCCATGGTTTCCTAACAACTATCTATGTTTTCCTAATTGTCTGTGTGTTTATCATTCCAGTATACTGGGTGGAGAAATATGATAGATTGATGCTTTGACCAGTGGAATTAAGAGGTGGTGATTTCTACCTCCAATCCACGGTGATTTGTAAAAACATATAAATAAAGGCAGAGGGTTCTGCCCTCTCTCTCTTTTTGCCCTCTCCGTTTGCTGTGTCTGTGTGGTTTTTTATTTGGCTCTCCTTTGGGCTCCTCGGCCTAGCCGGCCTGACCCAGTGCTACATGGGAGCCACCACGTTTGTGTGCTAGGGAGAGCCCCTAGCAGGGCTCACACACTCAGAACAGCTGAGCTTCTGCTCCAGATCCTCTGGATGCACTCACCCACCTCATGGACCATAAAGCAAACACTCAAATTGGACGTTCCCCTGCTAAGGGGACCCAATGCAGGTAGATGAATGCATTGCCCCTCCAGAAAACTCTGAGAGAATTTCACTGAGTTCCCTGGTTCTTGGAGAGCCTGGAGTGAGAATATAAAGAGTAAACTGACAAATACTGAGCTGAAGAATACAATGACCTCCCTTGGTAAAAATACCAGTGTATCAATTGATGCAAAATAATGTCTATTCAGTAGGTGAAGAATGAGGTGCAATTAACCTCGCTTTGCAATCGAGGCGTGTGTATAGGCAGAACTATGGCACCCGTGATCAAAGCAAGTCAAAGGCATTTCTTGAAAAGCACTATTTAAACCATATCCCTTCTTTCAAAGTAACAAGTAAAAATGTGCTCTTTTCACTTTTCCAGTTGCACAGAGAATTAGTACCACAGAGACATCGGTGCATATTGGTCTAGAACAGCACATGAAGCATATTAGAATTTCTTTTCTTTTTCACACATTATATAGAAGTTTTCAGGTATTTCTTTTGCAAATAATAAAAAAGGTGAAACCAGAATGTTTGACTATAACACATTATGCGTTGAAGTGAAAGTGTAGAGTAGCTGAGCACTGACATTTAGGGGCACCTTTTCTTGAAATCTATTCTATTCTATTCATAGAGCAGGCTGTCACTGCTTCATTGACTCTGTGGATCTGGGGTTGAGATGTACAGCACTGCTTTGCCCCTTGGATGCTGCTCCATTCCCATGCAATCCTTTGTCACAATTAATATTAGATAAGTACTAATCAACAAGAATAAAGATTGAGTCATTGGAATTCATGTATTATCATACTGCCGGTTTCAAAGGTTGACACACACTGCCAGAGCCTGTGGAGTTTATTAGTTAAGTTCAAACCCAAGCCCTTACCTTAAACTTTTCTAAAGCCTACCTTTCCTCAGCTCACATTGTCCCCACACATCTTTTCTTGGCTAAACACAGCTGTCAAGAGGAATGCATAATTTTACTCCTACAATACTTGTGCCGCTGCAGTGCTTACAAATAAAAGTAAATAAACAATCTTTAAAAGCTGGTCAATTTTTCATCCAGCTCTTATGCAATCATAGAACCCATCAGCTACATTTCCATTTCAGCCAGAGACCACTTTAGAGGAGAAACCACCAATCAAGTTGAAATTTCTGCTAAGGGGGATGACATCTCAAAAAATTTGTCCCTGCTAATGAACTTCCAAACTGCAGCTTGGGCTCAGATCCTCTGTGTGATAGGCTAATATAGCACCTCACTGGTCTACCTGGCTCTCTTTTTTTGTTCTTAATCTTGTACTGCATGTATGGGTATCTGCCCTCTGTGTGCACTGCTTATCAGATAACACTAGGTTGCTATAGTGATTGCTTAAAAAAGAGAAAAAAGTGAAAGCTGAATTGTGGAGAACCCTGAGGCTAAAAGATGGATAAATTACCAATCCTGAAAATGAAACTTAAGTATCATTTTTCCTGAATTCTGCTGGAACTGTTTGTTTCCTTTATGAAATAAAGGAAATTTGTTTCTAATATTAAATCCTTCTGATTGGTACCTGTGTTGAAGTGATATCACAAAAAAGGGGTAAAGTGAAACAGTGGAAAACAAATCCGTATATTAATTTCGTACTTACCCAAGATTTTTGTTTCAGGATTAAATTGAGTTAAAATTACCTTTATGTAACAAAATATTATATGAATCACAGGGAAGTTAAATAAGATGCCTAAGGCCAAAAAGGGTCATTACTTCCTGAAGCCTGATCTCAATCACTCTACGTTACTCTTTCAGGTAAAGATTTATATATGAAAGTCCTTAAAAAAAAAAGTGGATGTACACAGGCTCACGCACTTCCTTAATGAACGTTTGCTCACTCATACACAATTTATAGAGAGAACACAAAATTGGAACCAAATATCTAATCAGAGTAAGCTTTTAAGGTATTACAATCCTTTAAAGCCTGAACTGTCACACTTTTCCTCAGTGAGGCTGAAGAGCCTGACCTGTCCTGGAGTCTGGGTGTGCACAGCACCCCCACAGCACTTCATCCACTGCCAACCCTTTGCCCCACCACAGCCTAGGGGAGAGGCAACAGCCTTTCTCTGGCAGGCCCTTAGGAAGAACTGAGAGTCCCACAGTGCTCAAAATAAATCAGTGAAACCTCAGAACAGCAAGACTCTACTCAGCAAAAGAGGGGATGGAAACACAAGTTGGGACCCAAAGTCACTGACATAAAAGACAGTATCATCATCCCCTGAGGGAACCCTGTGGCTTTAAAGAATTTCTCCAAGAGTTAAAACAACCACTTAAAAGCTATGACTCAAACTAGCTGGCTGGCTACATGTGCAATAATTAAGATTCTAGTAAAATCAACCCCAGAGATAGATACCAGGAGTAGCACCTTTATATAATATTCTATTATTGTTTTAGTCAAACATTTACTACTGCTCTGAACTTTCAGAGGCAGAGATGTCTCTAGATTTCTATGACATCAGGTTGCTGAATTATTTGAGGAATGCAGGCATGTTTGAAGACAGTTCCAGGGACAAATATGGGAAACTAATGCCTAACTAAACCCTCATTACTGACCTCATTTCTTTTCAGTTCCATATATCAGAGGATTTAACTGCATGTCACTAGCACCTTCCTCAGTGATCTTTGTAGCTCTAATTTTGGTAGATTTAATCATCACAGTAAAATTCTTTTTGCTTTAGAATTTCATCCACTGGGATATGTCAATGCTGGAAGAGAAGGATAAACATTCCAGCATCTGAAATTTGTACCAAAAGATCAAAAAACTTAAATAGTGTGCTTGGAAACTGCTGGATTTCTTGGTACAATTTTAGTCCTTATTGGTAAGAAATTTAGGAGAGAGTTCCTGCTTTTTGAGAAATGGGAAATTTGCAATAGCTTTAATTTCATCCTTCTGTTTTCTTAATTAATGGTGGGTACTCTGTCTCTCAAGATACATGGCCTTTGTCCTCATCCTCGACTGAAAGAACAAGCTTAAGATAATGCATAAATTACCTGATAAATAGACGTCATCTCCCTGTCTGTGAGGCTAAACCAGCACTGATTTAACCAGGGCATTCATACAAAATTGTGTTTTTCTGGAGAATATTCAAACACAAGCACTTTCTCAGATACTGAGAAAAGCCACTGAAATATCTCCTTTACATCATACAGGAAACCTTCCAGCCACAAGGGAATAAAAACTCTAATGAAATGAAGAAATTTAATCTGACAAATATTTAGGTAAAGTTTCTGGTAAATGACACAATTTATTGTCATTCTCCCATTAGCTAATTTCAAAGCTTAACAAAAAGTGACCATTTAAGTTTACTACTTTATCTGAGTGGCAAAAAAATCAGTCTCTTCATGCTATGGTTTTAAAAGTCAGAAACAGGGCAGGTGGGAAGGCAGAAGGAAGAAAAAGAACTGTTTGGTAACAAGCAGGAGACTGTGAAGTCTGTTACAATTACGAGACAAAAACTGCTACATTTTAAGTAGATGCCTTAAGGTGCCTCATGTAATTTGTGGAGAGATGCAATGTTAGAAGCATGTATGACAGAATTCCCTTCTTATAATGAAGTTAGTGGAGGGTATTTAAAATGTAATTTCTTAATCTAAAACTGAATAAAAGCCATAATTTCCCTTATGGGTATTTACACATTTGAGATAAAGTGATTACACAATGGAAATTCTAAAAGTAATTACTTCCCCTACATTTATATTCCAGCCCAGAGATCGAGTACCTGTTGGCTGCCTTTCCTACAGAGAATTACTTGAAAGTTTTTGCATTCTCTCCTAGGGCTGAAATACAATAGGAATCCACAGAGAACATCAATTTTCTTAGCTTTTCTAATGTTTACAACTTCCCTGTAGTATTTATCAAGAAATATATAACTCCCCATAGTTAGAGCTGTGCAAGCTAACAGTAGGAATTCTTGGTGTTGATGGAGCTATTGATCATACAAACATTAAAATTATGTCTCCTGTGGTAAACGCCAATAAAACAGAGCTCCATTAATCAGGAAATCAATGGGCTTGTCAATAGAAAGGCTGACTTTGACAATGTAATGCAGCAGGCAGGCTGGCTGTATGGTGGACCAAAACACAAGTAACCCAGGGAGCGACCTTTTTGTTTGACTTCTGGCTATGCTGAAGTGCTGTAGGAGCACCTGGAATGCACAGAATGAAAGGAGAGAGGCAAGGAGTTAGCTGTTTAAATTGTTCCATAGAAACAAAACTCATTGCTACAGTGACCTTTAGTTGTTCACTTAAAAAGAAAAAAAAAAAAGAAAAAGAAAAAAGGGGGAAAAAAACTACACCATCACAAACTGAAGGAAAATACCACCACAACCACCCAAAAACCAAAAGCAAAACACAAACCCAGCACCCAAACTCTAAACTTCTAGGTCATGCATCTCAATATCGCTGTGTTAACACCTTCTTCACATGCGTTAACTGAAATTATATATTTTAATGCCTGATTTTAGGAGATGGTACAGCTTAACTGAGCCCTGCACTCTGAATAAATATTTCTTATGTTCTTGGGCTGAGCATTGTGCTGCAAGATGCTTTGGGAGAACTTAGCTTGTTTTTTCCATTTGTTCAAGGACACGGATTTACTGAACAGATATTTGAAAGTTTATATGTGAAAAAAGGAATTATGTATGAGTTAATGGGGAAAATTATTCTTCTGAGTTACACTTAAATATTTTACCAAGTATTTGATGAAAAAGCATGCATTTGACAACAGAAAAGCAGGTAGCAAACAGCAGCTTATTGCAGATAACTTATAATTAAAAAAAAAAGTTGCACAAACTTCCGTTATTTGAGCTATCTACAGGCAAATGTAACTTTGTTGAAAAAAAAAAATTATTTCACAAAGAGGGCAGTCATATAAGATTCCTGACATTCTGTAACTCTCTTCTCACTTCTATGTCTGGACCAATATATTGCAAAGCTATACACCTTTCAAATATGCATTACTACTCCTGACGTCAAAAATTAAAAATCATTGTTGGATTCAGGCAGGATATTTTCAGCCATATGAAACTGAATACAAAAATAAAGATTACAAAAATAACTCTCCCCATCACCATCTTGAGCGTTCTCTAAAGTCAAAGCTTTCCTTGTTTTGTTTTACTTTCCCACTACAGTCTGGGAAGAAAACCCGGTCTGAATTAGGGTAACAGTATCTAAATCAGAATTTTCCACTGTGTAGATCAAGCTTTTAATTAATTTATTTTAAACATTTCACAGTGGGGACAAAATCAATTCTCAATTTTACAAATTCCATACATGGAATTGTTGTGGATCGGCCATTGCAGACCTGACCACTTCATCTTGTATTACTGCTGAATATATTGATTAAACAAAGACCAGAAGCTGGCAGGAACTAAAGAGCCAGTGTTTGGGTATGGATGATTCTGTCCATCCAATTTCAGATCAATTACTAAGCTTCTGTCAGTGGAGTATTTGTTTTGGGGAGGAATCAAGAAAAAAAGAGATCTGTTCACTGACTTGCTAAACAGTATTGAATATATCAATCTGGCAAATTCATAAAACAGCAAATGAGCTATGTGTGCTAGCTAGTGTATTAGGTGTATCGGAAAACAAAGGGAAAATAAATTTTTCAAAAAAATGTTGAGCTATCTGATAAAAAAGCAAAATCTACTAGAAAAGTAGCCCACGTGTATATACACACAGGTATTAAATAGGTCACTTATGTGGTGTCCAACACAATGCAGCAGCATTCATAATAATGTCAATATCATATGAGTCAGCTCCAAATGTAACCACTCCCCTTTGGGGGAAAAAAGAGAAAGAAAAAATCCCAATGAAAGAGAAAAAACACCAGATCTCGAAGAAGCATGTTGCATCTTAGACCTATAATTTACTGCTCACTACACTGAAAAAATTAGCTAAAAAATAAAACTCTGTGGATTCACTTAAAGATTCTTTTTACAGGCATGTTACAATAAAATCTGATGATGTGATACTATCCAAAGTATAAAGAAATAGTGCAACCGAAAGTTAATTCTGCATCTTGCTAAGAAATTATAGATAGTGGCAAAGTTTAGATTCTTAAAATGATAGTGCAGCACATCCCCGAATTTTATTCCTAAACTAAGTTCTGAAAGTGATTTTATTTTCTCCTTTTCTCAACTAAGAAAACATCTTTTTGTCTCTCACAGCTCTCATCTTCTCTCTTTTCCTGTCTCTGTTCCTTTTCTCTATTTGTGCTAAACATTAACAAAGTCGTAACTGGTAAAAGCCCAGGCACCTACATTTAGGGCAATATTGTTTGATTGGTTATAAGCTTATAAAAACATCCTTAAGTATCAGAAATCCATTGCTTGCATCTTATGTTGTTCTACATCCTTCTGAGGGAAATCTGGGGAGAATTCAGACAATCCCACTCAAATAATAACTCCAAAGTCAATGCTTGATTCAGCAACAAAGTGTGACTTTGTTCAAAGAAAAACCATAAAGTTTGGAACATTTGCTTCTTCAGCTGCAAACAGACTTCATCGCAATGGAGATTGACCCTGCAGCCTGATCTGATTTATCAAGAATGCTGATGATTGCCCAAGTGCTGCTGGAATACAAAACCATTCCGTGCCACTAGAAAAGGGTCTTCTAACAAAGATTAATGTTGACCATTGTGATAACTTCCCTCTTCCCTAGTTTTATTTACTTTTCAAACCTTGTTGGGATGTGGGACTGTGAAGCCACGCAGTTTTTAGTCTCTCCAGTATTTTCTTATTAGATATTTTCTTATTAGACAGGCTCCTCCACTTTATTTTTGGTCACCTTCCTTCTTTTTTAGGTATATTTCCACTTACACCTGGAATATGTTAATTTTTGTTGAAGATATTTATGGAGCAGCAGTCACTACACAATCTAGGTGCTATAAATTTATTTTTATTCTTACCACATTATTTCCTTCTCACATGCATGTATGACCCAGTTATAGTGCAGAATATGTATTTCATAGCTGAAAATAGCCCTACTTTTGGAAACCAAGTTAGATAGACTTACATTGGGAACTAAGGTTATAAAGTTTTTTCCCATATCAGGTAATTATAAGCATATTTATCGCTCACATTTCACCACAGAAACATTCCAATAACACAATCTACTTCATCAAGGCAACAACAGGAATAGGACCAATTGACCCCTCTGCTCAGCACTGGCCAGGCTTTATCTGTCTGGGCTACTTCATCTTTTTCGGCTGCCTCCAATTAAAAAAGATTGGACAGAGGGTCCAAAGGAGGGTCACAAAGTATCCCACAGGGCTGAAGAACCTGCACTTTGAGGAAAGACTGAGGAGCTAGATATTTCCACCCTACAGAACAGAAAGCTTAAGTGGGAACAACATCACAGTTTTCCAGTGCTTAAAGGGCAGCTACATGAAAGGAAAGTCTCTCCTCAAAGGCAGCCCCATGGAGAGAACAAGGGACAAGCTGTACAAGCTGCACCATGAGAGATTTCACCTTGATATAAGATTTTTTTTACGGTGAAAGCAACCAATGACTGGAACAACCTTCACAGAAGGTACCTGGTAGAATCCCCTTTCTGGAGGTTTTCAAGGCAGACCTGGACAAGGCATTAGATAATGTCACCTATGCTCCTCTTTCACAAAATCTTGCACCAGATGATCTTTCAGGGTGCGTTCACACCTGGGCTGTTCTTGATTCTCTGCTCAGAGCTTCAGCATGTCTGGGTATGAGTTTGGGAGACACTTGAAGACCTTTCGGCTCTAAGGAGAGCTTAGAAGCAGCTTGGCATTTTTCAGTGTCTTGTCACTGTGTCTCTACAGGTTCCTACCTGCATTTCAGAGTGGTCCTTACTGTTCATCACAGGAGCCCCCACATAGAAGGTCCACAGCACCCACACAGCCGGACTGGTCGCGTGAGCTTAACGAAGCCTCCTTCTCAGCCTGGCTGTCCAAGCTGCGTCCCTCCTCACAGGAGCCACGCGGAGCAGAACTGAGGACTTCAAACTGAGCACACAACAGTGAGGTCTGATTCCTGAAACAATCACTGCAGTTAACTGAAGAGTCACCATTGTTAATTGCCAATGAGAAACTATGTATAAAACTGCAAGGCATGTTTTGGTAAACAAAAACAATGTGTAATGATACATCATAACAACCTCGTAACAAAATCAGGCTGTTCAGAATTCCAATAAATTTGAGGTTAAAGATAAAAGAAGGAAAAAAGGACACAACAATTACAAACTCCCACTGTAATTACAAGGTTAATTAAGTTTGCTAAGAATACTGATCAAATAGTGTAGAAACATTTGCATCAGATAGTAGAAAATGAACCTGAGAATATGGGTAAGGAGCTAGGTTTTGTGGGTCCAAAAAGAAAAATACTTCTGGAAGTAAAGGGCAGAGACAACTGTCTTACGTGAAGGTGTCAGGATGACCTGAGGAAACACTTTAGATGACAGGTTCTGGAAAGAAAACATTGTCAAGAAAGAAAGGTTGTAACTTGAGGTTCAATTTCACTTTTCTTTCTGTGCTACTCAAGCAAACTCACATAGTAAGAGGCCGAAAAGAGTTTCATACCAGGGCAAGAAAATAAAAATGCCCTTCTTGTCTCAATTATTACATTTCCATTTTTCATTCCATATATTCAACTAAAATAAAAAAAACCCTAGGAAATTAATTTAGTGACCAGGTATATTGGTTAACATATATTACTGAAATTGGATTGTGATGTAGCAATAAAAATGTGTTTTCATATATAATATAATAATTTAATATAGTATAAAATATTTTATCCTTTTGATGTTTCAGCCTTTGAGCGTTTGCTCTGAACAGGACACAATAAACATTGCCATTTGTAGTCATGCTTCCTTCCCAGGAATACCACTTGTGAATTTGCTCAAAACCCAGGGTCTTTGAAAATCACAACTGTAAGTATGTAGGGTTTTTCCACATGCAAATTTTAAGGTACTTGTAAATCTTATTCAGGTTTGGGGGTTTTTTTGGTTTTTTTGGTTTGGTTTGATTTTTTTGTTTGTTTGTTTTTGGTTTTGTTTTGGGGGCTTTTTTGGTTTTTTGTTTTGTTTTGGTTTTTTTGCATCAACACTATCCTGTGTAAGTCGAAAACACGTGAAAATGAACTTCTAGCTGTTTGTGACCTGTCATTCAGAAATGCACCTATTTCAGTCACCATAACAGCTGCAAAGCTGAGTGATCTCTACAAACTGGTCTAGAAACTATCCAAAGAGAAACAGGAAGGAAGATTCAATGTCTGTTTTTGTGCAAAGACAGCTTTTTCTTCCTGCATCTTCATTCTTGAAAGCTTCTGGAGGAGCTCCCAAAACCCCTTCTGTAAATGAAACATTTCAGGTTTTCACACTTGCTGACAGGTGACAGGTAGATGTAGTAATTACCCTCAGAGCATCCACATCCTGTTGAAGGAAATCTTCACTGCTAAAACTGTTATTTTTATTTACTTCATCAAACTACCTTCATAACTGAGCATCTGTCAGCTGCAGTTACTCTGTCTCTCCTGCTGTTTATCATGGCAAGATTTAGGGCAGTAGATTACAAATTCTGAGGGATTTTTTGTGGTGACAGTCTGAATTACCTTATTAAAGAGTCTGTTTGTTTGGTGGGGTTTTTGAGTGTAACTCAGGAATTAGGCAGAAATGTGTAAACTTACAGAGTCTCACAGTACTTACATGAAAACATGCATCCTGAAGTGGAAAAATATTATGAAAATATATCAACCTATTATACCTATTTCTACCTGCATTGGAGGACAGAGAGGCTTTTCTAGGAAGTGATTCATTTAGAGGCTGATTTAAGACTTACAGATGACATTAACACACACAGACCTTAGCTGAGACAGGAGTTCTGCTGTGCTTGACACCATAGAATTGCACAGAAAAGACCAGTAGATTGGGGGAAATTATCTTCAATCTTCATTTTATACATATAAAAAAATAAAGGAAACATCAGGGGACAGCAAAGGCCTCTAGGCAGATAGAGAAGCAGACTAGGCAGGGTATTTTCTTTACAGTAAAGCAAGATTCAGGAAGGTGTGAGAAATGAAGGGGGGAAAAAAGTGGTTTATTTGCTTCTTCTGATTCCCCCTTAACCTCTCTAGCTGCTAACAAGTAGTAGATCCCTACTTGCTATGTAGTAGCTGTAAGCCCGAAAAGAGGAATGATGCTATTTGATCCAGTCCTAATGTATTTTTATAGCCTAAAGAGTTTAATTCCCAGATTAGCTCAGCTGAGTTCCTGACAAGTTATCTTACTGTGAAATCAGTCGGGTCAGTATTGGGCCAGGCTGCATCTTCAACTATTAGAATGCTGTAATCAAAAAGGAAGAGAATTCATTATTAGCAGGAAAATGAATGGTACCAATCCTGCCCTGTCTGCAGCCAGAGCACATCTTGGGAGCTGTGACAAAGCTTGTGCTTTCCAATTACAGTGTCCTGGGGGGAGCCATATTCTCTCTTAGAAGTTACATTTCAGAAGCCTTTTTGTTTATTATTTTTTTTCTCTGGTTTGGGTTCTTATGACCAAGAGGTTCACGGTACTTTAAAAATATAAACCCGTCCACATTAGAAGGTCTAAGCGTCCTCACTTGCTCTGCTGTTTGTGTACAGCAAAACCAACACATCACACACAACGTGCAACCCATGTGCACTTGCATGACCAGGCCAACTTAAACTGACCTGGTCATGGGGATTGGGATTACAAATGAGGGTGAGGACTGGTAGAGCCCATCATGACATTCCAGACCATGAAAATCTTCATGATGGGCTGGTGAAGATAACTGAGTGGGTTTCTTTACCTATTTCAACACACATGGCTACTAATGCATTTTTAATACCCTTCTGGTCAAATCCTGTTCAAGTGTTTTCCAGCTATTCTCCTTAAGACTATCAAAAATAGTATTTCAGAGGGAAAATTGATTTAAAGTTGAGGTGATTAATCCACTGTCATACAGCATTGGAGGCTCTGCAACACAGAAGATCTGTTTCTTTCAGAAAATAACAGGCATTTATAATACATCTGATGAGATTATTTAGTCAAAGAATCTCATGAACATCAAAAATGGTTTCTGGAGTTATCTTGATGCTAACACTTTGGTACTACAACCAAACTTTTCCAAACTGGCTTGTGGTACATAACAGATAAGAGCAGAGATCCACATCTTAATACCTCTTCATAATCTGAACTATTTTATCATTGTGAAATATTGGTTGAAGGCAAGTGCGAGGCATATGCATAATCTTTGCAGTTGTAGTAGCTGCCCTGAATCCTTAAACATTCATGAACTTAAGTATCTTAAACAGAAAAGAGAGAAAGCTAGAAACAAGAGATGCTATATTCTCATGATGGAAGAGAGCATAACACCAAGAGGTTCTTAAGTAAAAGAAAGAGAGAGAACAGATATTGGCTCATATGGAAAGTACAGAGGATGAAACAGAATCAATTTCATCTCCTGAAAATAGGCACACTTTGGCTGATTAGAGACCAAAGCAGTTATCTGCAAATGCCTGTCTGGATTTATGCTGAGTTTTGCCTCATCACTATTCTGCACTATATCTGTAGCCTGAGAAGAAAATGAAAACAAAAGTGGGGGATAGAGAGTAAAAAGATATCAAAAGGAAGAAAAGAGGTGTCACTTCTTTGCCACAGAGAGGTATTCCCACCAACCTTTCCTTCAAAACTGTGGAGGTCATTTTGCAGGAGAATTAACTGAAATAAAGCTGCTGTAAAAATAACCGTCTAAAGAGGGGTCATTTAGTTAAAAGTTTGAAAATTCCCTATGATAACCAAAACTTTATACCTTGCATACATTTTCATTCATGCAAAAAGCAAAAAGAACCCACTTTTGGCACATCTTAAGAATGATATAATCATCATATAAGCTTGTCCCTGTAGTAAATCTGATATGAATCATATTCCTCTTGCAATGCGTATATTTAGTTCTGCAATGTTTAAATGTAAATATTTTCTTTTAAAAATAAATGTCTCAAGCATAAGATTTCCTCTCACATTATATTGTGCTGACAGTTGAGTACATTAAAAAGATAAGTTTTTTCTAAATTTAACAGACTAAATCAATACATGTTATTACCTGATCATTTCTACAACAACTTGTTTGCAACAAAGCTCCCCAAAAATCCAGTTATCAATGGAAAACCTGCTCTTCTGAGCATCTGATGGTGATCCAAGTATCAAATTAGCAATATTGTCATAGATTTGGGTTACTGTTATTGTTGCCAACAATTTAATAACTTCATTTTAAAAGGGCAATTACTCCAGAGCTGTTGATTGATACTAAACTAACATAATCTTTGTGCAGTTTAAATACTGTTGCACCTGTTTCCAGTTGCATTATTAATGGAATTGTCTATTGCAGTTATGTTTTCATTTACTTCAGTACAACTGAAGAAGACAACTGCATGCAATGTCTGTCTAACTTTTATGCCTCAGCTTTTAAATTCTATTCTTCTAAATTGTTTTACTCACAATATGGAGACTTCAGAGGTTTAAAGAAAAAGATCTTGCTTGCATCTACTCCTTGCTATCCTTCTCCAGCATGTATTTTCTCCATACCTGACAGCTTCTTCATATTCAGAAACGGGTTATTAGTAGCAGATGCCTCTGCAGGAACCAGATCCTATAAAGCCCATGAAATTTCTGTTCCAACACATACCATTGAGCTACTCACCAGGACACACTGGACAGAACACAGTCAGGTTTATTTAAACTACTAACACTGCATTTCACATTAGAGAATTAGTTCAGACTAGAACAGACTCGGAGAAAAACGGGAGGAACCAAATGCTCCCTTTGTTCTTCTCCCTATGTACCACTTTTAGTGTAATTATCCAGTAAAAGGTATTTTGCATTTTCCTTCTGAGTCTGTATTTCCCGCTGTCAGAAAAGGCAGGGGCAGGCAGAGATCTGGGCTGCAAGGGCTGCTACACTGGGTTGCCACAACCATGACTTACTCACTTGTGAGTTTGTTTCCAGATGCCAATAATCATTACCTTTAAGATACAGAAAACATTGCATAAATGGTGACATTTTCATTAAGCTGCAATAAGATATCATATCAACCTCTAGCAATATTAAAAAAAAAACCCCAAACTTTAATAGAAAAATGGTTTGAATGGATTGAGAGGTTGCTGCCACAGAAAATGGAGTGCCTCAAGAACAGCAGACACCGAAGCAGAAACCCTTTAGCAGTTCCTTTTGGTTTAAAATTTGCAGGAATATATTAAATAGCTATGACATTTGTCATACATTTCATTGAGATCACTACTTTGGTACAAAATTATTTTGCTTGTGTTTTATAGTCTTAAATATTATGGATGTTTCAACACTGTGAAATCTCTGTACTTCTCATTAACCTAATTAATTTAATGAATTTAAGTTGCTCTGTAACTTTGATTAAATAATGGTAGAACAAATAATCACGTATATTTCAAGTGACTCAAATCATTACTTAAGTTTTAGGTAGTGTTCCAGCATGTTACCTAATCAACCCTGTAGGTACTACTAATTTGTTGAAACAAATACCATTGTACATACCCCTCATTTAACTAAATAAGTTAATTAGGATGTTCTTGTTATCTTAATCTTCAACTATGGAAACAGATTCGTCAGTCTCTGTTAGCTGAGTAAAATCCCTATAATCTTGTGACTTTGTCTCTTAATGGCTAGGTATATTTTAAACCTCTAGAGTAGCCAAGTTAATTCCACTGTATAATAGTCACCATTGTAAAATTTGACTTTTACGGCATTCCAATTCTCAGAACCAATTAGCACATTTTATTACCTCATTTGGAACAGTTCCAAGTTTACAACCATATCACTCTACTTCATTATTACTTTATTTAAACAGTCTGACTTAGATCCTTGCTACTGTAAGGTGGCTTGCTATCAAATTCTGGAAGTTTTGCATATATTAAACAGATGTCAACACTACAGATTTTTAATTAGCTGCCCTTATTTTGTAACATTTACTCAGGCTCCCAAGTACTGGCACAATTTGGTGCCAGACAGATATGACATCCTTCAAATTGGACAAGAGGGGAAAAGAGGTCATGGGAATGAAAATAATAGAAGGTCAAAGTCAAGTTTAAATGCGGAATAGCTACAAGACACTTCAGGTAATAGCTTGACAGTGTAAATGTGGCACACAATAGAGAGGTTTGTAGTCCATGGAAATCATGTGGGCTTGTCCTTGGCTTTCAAGCACACAGAAACTCAAAGATTTTGATAAGTACCTTGATCTTGTAACTTGCAATCTGCTGCTATGGCAAAAAAAAATAATTAATCAAGCCCCTTATTTAGCAAGGTTCAAGCAAGCAGTCAGAAGAGCAGATTAAACATGCAGAGGAGGAGCAGTGCATCTCACCTACCCTTCTCCTCAAGCCAGCAATGACTTCTGTATTGTTTATTCCTATGAAGGCCAAAGAGATGAGCAAACTGGGTCATTCAGCGGCTCAGAATTGTTATCATGTCTTTAGAAGATAGTTCACAATACATCCATTTACAGCTATGGTTTAGCTAAGAGTCAGAAGCTCAGTGTCATGGATATCCACCTCTGATAACCCTTTCTTAAAAGGTCCATCTCCATGCCACTGGGAAAACAACCTGGGGACTCAGCAAGACACTTCTGGTAAACTAACTCACTGTTGTGCTTTCTATGTTTTGGCTCCATCAGTCCAGAAGAACTCTCCACTATAACTTTTGTTGCAACATTTCAGACTGGTTTACAATAATTTCTAGAAAATGCAGTCTTAAATTTGCCCATTGGAAAATAAATTCAATAAAAAATTTTACCAAGTAAAGTCAACATGACAGATATGAAATATTGCATCAAGAAGTAGAAATAAAACATTTTTATTTTCCTCTTTTTTTTTTTTTACCAATTATACTTTGCATTTTGAGGGAAAAACATTCTGACATCCACAAAGGAGCTGAAGATACAGCAATACCCATTGCTAAGGCAGCCAAGCAGAAAACATTTTTAAGTTTGGGATTATAATGTCATAAATATAAATATAAATATATTAATGGAGTATGATGTTCTTTGGGCTGCCAGAAATGGCTGTTAGATGGGGCTTGTGTTTTTTTGCTTTCACATTGAAGCAGTCAACTTCCAGACACTATGATGAGCTTCTATGGAAAATAGTAAAAATATCTCCTAATGCCACATATCTACTAATGTTCTACTTTATTTTCATTACTCCTTTTTGGTTGGTGAGGAGCCAGTTCTGACTTTTCTCATGTGACACCCCGAGAGACAGTAAAAACAAGGACTGGCACGACCAGGCCATCCCACCCCTATAAAGATCCCTCTTCTTCCTTCAGGCTCAGACTGTGAAGCAGCCACAGGGGAAGGGTCCCTACTATGTAGCATTTAATCTCTGAAAGTGAGAAAACCCTGTGGACATTATACAAACTTAATAAAATCCCTAACTCCCTATAAGGAGTTAGGGATTTAACCAAATGTTCAGTCCCAGAGTTAGAAGGACCTCGCACAGCAGCCCCTGAATAGAGGAATGAGAATCACTGTGACCACTGAACAAGAGCTAGAAGAAGGCTCAGCACTGAAGGGAGGACAGGCAATTGCATCACTGACAGAGCCTATATCTTTGTGGCTTCTAAAGGCAAATGCCAGTGTGAAAACAACAGCTTCTTCTAAGGTGATAAAGTATTAGCTTGTTTCCTGCAGAGGAAGGAAATTTTAGCTGAGGAGGAGATAAGTGAACTCCAAATAGACAAAATTCACCAGCAAAAAGGTCTGTGAAGTTCGTAACTCCCATGTGGATTTTTGAATTGCCTTTGCAGGTTTTTAACGTCATACTAAAATTCAAGAGCATGTAAACTTTACTTCAAGTTACATTTTGAAAGACTTGCACAGTGTTAGTGAGTATGTTTCAAAGAACTAGCACAATTCAGCTAAGCTTTTAAACACATGAGGATCCACAAAAGCTAAAGCTTTGCTCTTAATTTTAATCTATTTTCTGAAGTCAATAAATCTCACATGACCACATTTATACCTGCTTCTTTCTCTGCCTTTCACTTCCATGTAAAAAAATCATTTGCTAACTTGGCAATGCATTTTTATCAAAGATGAATATCACTAAGGTGTTCAAGAGAATCAAATATCTACTGCTGTTGTGAAAAACAGGTAGCCTGAAAGACTAGTGACAAGACCTAAGCACCCTGCTAGAGGAAAAATCTTGATGTGTGAGTTCCCATTCTGTCAGACCAGATAAACATCATGGGAAATATTTAATAAAATCACAAGCTGGAGGAAAAATTGAAAATTGAGACCAATTTATCACAAGATACAGATATACTGGAATGTGTGTAACTTCTAGTGCTGGTAGAACTGTTTTTCCTCATCTAAATTGGTGGGTTTTTTCCCATACTGAAGACCTGATATTGGCCATCCAACATGGACACACTATTCAAGTTTTCTGTCTATTTATGTTGGTTTACCTTACTAGTGATACAATTATTTAAAAAATCTGAAAGTTGTAGTGGCGCATTATAGTTTCAAAGACAGGAAAAATATAGAAGATAAGTATTTCTCAGAATTATAACGATTAAAATCTATAGTGATAGGGGTTTTTTTATAATTTTCTCAGTTATTTTCAATAATTTCTCACTTTCTTAAGGAAATTATTGTATGTCACGAAAATGTGAGTTGCTGAGAACTGCAAAGATTTCAAAGAGTAATATGGCATCATATCAGCTTGACTTTGTGGAATATGAAGAAAACATAAATAAAATTACTATTTTAAAACAAGCAGCCCTAAAGAAATTCAGGTATTATGCTTGTAACCTGGTAACAAAACAAAGCTTTCCATGAATGTAGGGTAAGCCTTGACATGGGAAGTATTTCTGACAAATTTGATCATGTTTTGCTTGATTATAATATTACTTAACTTAGCAATAAAATCTGAGATGTCTTTATTTAGTTTTGAGGGCTTCTTTTTCCCCCATCCCATACACTTTAGCTTTATTGTTTAAAAATATATAAAAATTATTTTTATGCAACAAAGCTCTCCAAATTTAACACATCAGCACTCCAATTTCATAAGTCTATATATATATCTATTCAATTTCTTTTTCTTTATAATATATCACGTGCCCATCTTATCTATCTCAGTTCCTAGAAATACAATAACAGCACGCTGAACCTTTCTTGCCAGGAAAATTGGATTGCAGAAGAAGCAAAAATTCAGGTCAGCTGCAATTTTTTTGGTTGAGATATATGTAATGCAAAATTGGCAAGGCAGCAGTGAGGAAAACTATGGGGAGATTCAGGAAGTAGGGCAGCAAAGAAAAGTCTGTGTACCTCCTATAGCTGGTAAAAGGGTCAGGTGGAATAGAAAGTGGGCATAAAAAGATCAAACGGTGAAAAGCAATTAACCCCTTGGCACTGGGAATTGGGATTTCCTGACACCAACTGCTGATACTGGCCTTAGGGGGTTAGAGGATCAAATAATAAGCCAAGTCCTGAAATAAAAGCTATCATTTTAGACAGTAAGGAAAGGCATTTCAAGTACGTTCTGGGCAGCCAGACTAGCACGGTACAAGGGGAAAGGCACGGAGGAGAAACAAGCTGAAATATAAATTGTAAAAATAGTTTTCCAGATTTGGACTCAAACAGATTTCAACAAACCTTTTTCTTCTTTCTGAATTAAACACAGCTTTCTCCTATCTATCTGTGATCTGTGACCTCACCCAGCTCTTTTCTGATACACAGGGAGATTTAACCTCCATTTTTTGAGCAAGTTCCTTCTCATTTTGTGGCTAACTCCTGAACATTGTCTATACTAGCCATAGGTGGTTTACTTAAATGCCTCAAATATTGTGGTTCTTTTACTTTCCAGNTTGGGTCCAGAGGCAAAAGAAAAAAAAAAAAAAAAAAAAAAAAAAAAAAAAAAAAAAAAAAAAAAAAAAAAAAAAAAAAAAAAACCCCCCAAAAAAAAAAAAAACAAAAAAAAACAGGAGAAAAAAAGAAGGCAAGTGACAACAGAGCAATTCCATAACCAAACCACCAACAACTGATAGTCAACCAATCTGAGAAACCACACAATTCTAACAGCAATAAAACTGTGGTAGTTATAGTAGAGGGGTTGTTTGGGGTTGGGGTTTTTTTGTTTGTTTTTATAAAAGCTATTTGTTTCAGGACATCTCAGGACCTACATTTATTAACTGCTTACAAAGTTACTAATTTATAGCTTTAAATTACTCTTTTGTATTAAAAAAAAATACTGGGTTTTTAAGCCAGTTGATGATTTGTACTATGGAAACTCTTTTTGAACAGAGGATAAAGCTGGTTGTTTTTCTTCTGTGCAAACCAAGCATTCAGAAGCTGGTATATAATTGCTGATCTTATCACAAAGCTTCAGTGGGTGAAAATATTCCTGGCCCTTTTGAAATCAGTGAAACTTCATTGATTCCCACTAGCTAAAAATCCAACATAGCTGCATTCTGAAATTTGCAACATTTTTCAATGACACTTTATCTCTTACTGCTTAGAAATAATAACCTTTGACATCAGCTTCAGTGTTTTGTTTGAAATTTTGTTGATAGGATTCTTTGTCAACTACCTGTTCATGGATGTATAACAGGGGTTACGTACCATCAGCCTGAGGGCAGTTTAAAAGGTTCACAGAATCTGCTACTCCCTCACAGTTGCTTGTGTTTGGCCAAACCATTTAGTGGGACTATTCATAGCTGCGTACACAGCAGTGCCTCCCAAGATCTAGAGTTCAGGCAGGGGATGCCATGAACTGGGTATTGTCCCATGACACATCCTTTGTACAGCCACAGCCTCAGTTTTGAATTGTGCTCACTGAATTCAATGAAAGCATCTCCATCACCTTCAGTGGTCCTGGTCCAGACTCTGGGAGAGCACAGGAAACAAAGACTGCTGAATTCTACATGCATTAAGAGCAGTGGGAAAGAGAAAAAATGATAGAAAAGGTACATAAAGAGATAACAAAAAAGAGAAATGAGAATAAAAACAGACTAAACTGTAGAGAATCCCACCATGACTCAGTACTATACAAAAGACAGTGAGAAGGTACCTGATACAAGCTGCTCTACCATAAAAATAAAATAAATGAATAAATGAATAA
>VYZT01056261.1:32468-76059 GCA_013400735.1 Pomatostomus ruficeps | reverse complement strand
AGGAATACCAGTGTATGGGAAACATAAAGGGTGTTACAAATACCCGGAGAAACGTGCTTACTGAGGTTCCTATCCAACAGAATAACAATTACAAACCGTGAAATGGAACTGCCTGGTTTTCCTTTGCTGTTGAGTGGGTGTAGCCATATATAGATGTGTGCACCAAATGTGTGTAAAATAAATGACATACTAATAATATGGTCTGATTTGTTTTCAGAATTCTCCCATGGAGTATGATGCTCCAAATAATTCATCATACATATTTCTTCTCTGCATAAAAACTTTTGTTTCAAATTTAGCAAGCCATTCTCTATGGACATGTAGAAATTGCAGGATAAAAAACCATTACCCTGCCCAGAAAACAATGTCACTATCCACCTGAATGGGCAGAAGAGAGGCACAAGCCGGGTTCCTCCTTCCAGAGGGTGAATCTCCTGCAAAACAGGGTCATTGCAGTGTTACCCTATGCACAGAACTACAGGTGTTCACCAGGGGGAATGTGGCTGCTCCCCACACTGCTTTGAGTTTGAAATCACATTTCAAGGGATGCAATTGCTTCAGGGGCTTCTTGTGAGATCATGTGACTTCCTCTGAGACTCCCCGTCCCGAATTGCTGGTTCCACAGAGTAGCTGTTACCAGGAATGCAGGGAGCCCCGAATGCTAATGGAATCGGAAAATGCACAGTTTAGCTGGTTATATTGCTGTCAGAAAGAGAAAATAATTAGCTAAGTCAAGATTGAAGCTAAGAGGCTTTTGTTTATTTATTTATTTTGGCCGTGTTATCTTTCTATTTTTTTTAATGATTAATGATGAAAGTTTTTAATTTCATACCACTTTGTCTTTGGAAAAGATGAATTTCCTGTCAGGCAATAACATCTGTGTGTGAAATTTTAAAGTTACTACAAATCATAACCTTGAAATACATGAAGATTTCCACAGTGCTTTTGTAGCAGTGTTTGTGTGCTTGTGTATTTGTTGCTGTTTACTGAAATTTGGTTTCTTGGCAATTAAGTACTTCTTCAATAGAGGGGAAAAAGTGAGAAATCTTTCTTTGGAATTATTTTTCCCTTTCCTTTTTTCCAGAAGCTCATAAAGTGAGAAATGTGTGTCCATTTTATTAGTTCTGTGATTATATTATAGGTTGTTGGTTTTTGTTCCTTTTCCTTTTGCTAGGAAATGTTAGATAATTTAAAAGATTTCTGGTTTCTAGATAACCTTTTACCATTTCAAGAAGCCAGAGCTTGGGTTTCTCAGCTACATTTTCATTTTACTTCATATGACCGAATATAATGTGACTCTGTACTTCAGTACATTCTAGCAGATTTAAAATCAATCTTTTCTAAATTAGTGAAACAAAATTAGAAAATATCCAGGGAAATCCCTTTCTAGGTATCATATATGTCAATTCATTTCAAGCTGGAGTAATTTTCATCAGCCCCAATCAGCAGTTTTGTTCAAAACTCAAATGTAGTATTTGCTAAAGACAAATACAATTATTTTAGGGCATATCTCAAACTTTGATCGAGTACCAAATATTCTGCTGTTGAAACTCTAATGTCCCCACTTATGTCAACAATGAACTAGTTAAATAAAAAGCTGAAATGAGGCACAACAGTGTGAAAATCTCTGGAGACCTTCTGTAAGCAAAGTGAAACAGAAATCACTACCCTTGCAAGTACTGATAACACACAGAGATGTTTGCCTTCATCACTAGCTGAGAATGTGGCATATCACTATGTAAATTTGATTTGAGTCCTAATTAAATATTTAAAAGAAGTTGGCTTTCTGTTGCCTTTTTGTGAAGATGGCATATTCTAGGTAGAAAACCTTTTGGCTTCATATTCCATATATTTGTTATATTATGAAAGATGTATTCGCAAAGTGTAATGAATTTTTTGTTGATTTGAACAAAAAATGTATGCTAATTAGTCTCTGAAGACAGATATTTTGGCTGGAATATAACAGGTTTTACTTCTCCTGAGGATGTTTAAGAGCACTGATCATACATAGATGATATTAAATAGATTATATTAATTTAATGAGAGTATTATTGTCGTAAGCGTTTGTGCAAGTAGTCTCTGGGAAATCTACTTTATTTTTTCATATTATTTTGTACTAATAAAATTAATTTTAATTTGAATACATTATGCTATTTTAGTACTTGAGTTCTTGAAAACTTCTTGAGCTGAAACTTGCAGGATCTGGGTCTGATCTTCTATTTCTGGGTGTAACTTTTCTGGCTTTTAAGGAGCAACTTAGATGTCAGCAGAATGAAGTGAGGACTGGAGGCCGTCTGTGTTCCTGGAGTCTCGTGGCTTGGTCAGGTGACCGGACTGTTTGTGTAGGGCTCTTTCTGTGAGGGCTGTGCTCTCCCAGGGCAGTCGCGGTGGTATCCATTGCCTTGAGTGTGTTTGTGCAGTCTGGAGCAGGAGATTGTCACCTGAAAAGCTCCATCACCTACTTCTACAAGTGCAGGAGCGATTTTTTTGGACAAGTAAGTAGGCACTGGAGAGCATGTTGGGGAGATGCTATTTCTCTGTGATTCCCAAGTGCACTTCCTACTTAATTTCTGCCTGATTTACTTCCACAGGAACTAGCAATGGGAACACGTCAGCTGCTGTTACTGTTAAGAATTAAAATTTAATGCCTTGGATTAAAATTGAAAGGACAGTGCCCTGATATGTTTTCCCTTCCCAAGGTTCTTATGGCAGTGCACAGTAAGTGTGAACAGAAGTAACACTTGGACCATTCCAAGCAACTGAAGAGGAAATTCAGTAGAAGCTCTGCTGAATTTACCAAGCCTATGCAAACTTGTTACTTTATTTTTCTAAGGAAACTTTTTAAAATCAAAATTTGTTCATTACCACCTGTGCATGACAATCAGCGTTTCACAATGAGATCACAATTCCTTTTTATAGAAATGTTACATGTACAAACTTCATGAAGAGACCATTATTAAGAATGCAAAGTCAACGGTCGCAAGAAGAGAGTGTTAAGACTGGCATTGCAACAGAAATTCAACTTCTCTTATGTATATACATTCTGATGAAGTAATCAGAATTATGTACACATAATACTTTTCCAGAAAACTTCTTCCTTACTCAGTGCACAAGATGGACAGTGCTCAATTAATGAGCAGCTGTTCGAGATGTTGTTTTATCCTCATTGTTTGATATGTGGCCCTAAGCCTTGTTTACAGCACGTTGTTCAGACCCTGCTCAGATGTCAGAATTATTAATTTCCTCATAGGCTTTTCTGTGCCGCTCATCACTACCGTATCCAAGTGCTACACAGGTTTTAAATTAAATTTATCTCCATCAAGCCCCAGTGAGGGATGTAGTATTATCTCTGTTTTACAGGTAGGTAACTGACAGAGATTAATGTCAGAAAAATTCACCAAATCTGGATGTACATTTTAAAACATGAGATTGGATTTTAGCGCCCTTCAGATCATACAAGGATGCTCTGTGTTCAGAAAATACCACTTGCTACTTCAGCATCAGGTGTGTTTTTCTTGTGGCTGGATAACTTCCCCAGCAGCTTAAGGCTGCGAACTGAACATTTACATGGCACTGTTGATTGCTGAGGACAACTTTATGTTTGATACCTTGGGCAGGGTCACACAGGAACTCGGAGCTTTCTTTGAAATAGGCAGAACTTCAGTGAATCACTTGCAGAAATGAGGCAGTGGGCCTTGCTGAAAACTCTAATGTGGTTGTATTATTAAAGACTGTTCCTTAATGCTTGCACATAAATGGGCATTACACAAGCCATCTGAATTCTCATCCTTGTCAATTTGGTAATTTGATTTTTGCAATGGAGAAAGATTAATTGGGAATATTGGAATTCGTGATCCAGTTAATTTGGGGAGTGAATATTAGTTGAGAAACCATATTGCCTCAAAGATACTGTCTTCTCTGCAATAAACATGAAGAGGATCTTTCTAAATGCACTTTCATTTAATTTCATAGTCTATTCAGATTTCTTTCCTCTGTGAAGACATTCTAAAGATTTGTAAGCAAGTCTAGCAAAATACTGTTTCTCTGTTCGGGAGAACTTTAATTGGTGATTTTTATGTGTTGTGTCCATGTTTTATATACTGAGTACATGTACATGTACATGATTTTCCTGGCATCTTCTCCACTGGCAGTTTATTTGATACAAGTTTTTGTGTTTTAGGCCTGCTGATTGCTTAGAGTATTCAAGCATAGAGTATTCAAGATAGGCCCTTAGTTCTTCATAGTCCTTCAAAAGTAGCAATGTGGATTTGCACCAGGGCTAAACATAGTGGTTTGTGAGTCTTTCTGTTAATTTTTAAGAATTTTAGTTGGATTAATTTGACCAAGGAAAAAAGATTTTACTGTATCATTTTGTGGCAATTTGTGCTCCTCAAAGTCTATCTCTGTTTTGTTTTCTTATCTGTTAGATACATATTTCCATATATTTTCCCAAAACTCTTTCAAATCTTTAGCTGACAATGATTAGAGAAGTGAAATGTTTCTTGCATTCATCAACAAAGGTACCAGAACAGTGGCTGGTATGTTGGAATTATGCAGATAGTTAGAGAATCCCTTTCTTTAAACACCTTTTTAATGTTAACCTGCATTTAGCTTCTTACTAGACTACATTGCTCATATTGTGCCAAGTTCATCTCTGTTGCGGAACTGGGAGGCTACCCTGTGTGTATGAAGTTGAATAGTTTCTCCTGGCTATGAAGTGCACTCAGGGAAGCCAAAACGTCTCTTATAACAACACAAGAAGATTAATTTTTCAGTAGTTTCAAAATCTCTTTTGTTTACAGTTGTAACCATTTCCAGACTGTTGAGAGCCAGCTATTCCCAGAGCTTTATGGTATTGCTGTGGCTTTACTTACAGAAGAACTGCTTGCTGTTGAGGAAAAAATGAAAGTTAGTGAGACCTTTGCTTGACTAAGTATGATTTCCTACTGGGTAGCTTGGGTAGTACATATGTATTGTGCAAATGACCTTTTAAATAATAAATTACATTCATTATTTAAGAAGTGCTATAGTAGTCCAAAGTTTTCATTGGAAATAAACCATTTATGCCCACTTTCTGTAAAGTATGCTAGTACTGGGGCAGTCAGGGCTGTGGATGCAGGGCTGTGGCACGGAGCTGGCCGCCCAATTTATGAGTTATCTGTCCAGAGGAGTTGGAGGAATTCACAAATAAATCGGAGCTTCAGCTTTGACAAATGCCAGCCAAATTCCTGAAGCTACAGAGGGGTCCGTGGTTGAGATCTCTGCCAGTTTGCCATATCTCAGCCTAAACATTCATCCTGCAGATTGCAGATTACGATTTAATCATGTCTATTGATTTCTAATTACTCATGAGTATTTTATTAGAAAACCTGGCTGGCAAGGAGTCTAGGTTAGAAATAGTAATATAGATTGTTTTCTAAAAGGAAAAAAACATGAGGAGTCTTATGGTAGTTATGGATAGATGAAAATGCATATTTTTCAGGATATTTTGCAATCATGAAGTAAAAAGAAACCACAAGAATGATGTGCATATACAGCTAAATGTGTAGTGAGTACATACATAAGTGCAATAATACACTTGTAAGAATAGTGAGCACTTAAAAGTTTTCCTCTGTTTATATAATTTTTCCAAGCAGTCCTTAATCTTTTACCAAGGAAGATGCAGGCCAGCATATTCAAAATGCAGGTTTAGGCTCTTTATCACAGTATCTTCCCCTTTGGTTTTGATTTCTCTGTATTTCTGCTGCTAGTTTTACAGTGGAGAAAATGCTTTATTACATGAATAATTTTGAAATTTGACTTTACGAATATTGGCAGGGTCGTCTTTGACTTCTCTTGTGTAAATCAATCAAAGGAGATGCTGGAGGGAGTTGTCTTAAGGCCTGATCCTGAAAGTAACCTAGTGAAGTCAAAAAACAGTTTGGTAGATTTTGGTGGTTAATTTGCTAAGAGCACCTGTCTATGGTGGGAAAAGATTCCTAAAGAGCAACTTGAGGTGAAAATGTAACTCTGAATTTCTCAGGCTTAGCATCCTACTGGACTAAATCTAATGCCTGCATATATTAGATAACAGGAACTGCAAGCTACTTTCTCTCAGTAGAAAATATCTTATAAAAAGGAGTAATATTCAGTAAATAGCTGTATTTTAATATAACTGTATTTTCTGCTACCAGATATGAAACTTCTCCCCAAAAAATTCACATAATGTATTTGCCTAAATTTATTTAAATCATAGTGTTCAGAATTAATCTAACCAAAAATCTGTAAGTAGGGTCTTGTCGTACTTTAATGCTGGTTTGACAGTGAATGTTTGTTTCCTGTTCCAAAATTTGCTTATTCTTTCAGTTGATTTGCAACCCAGCTATCATTCAACATTACCTGGTTGAGCAAGGAGCTCATAATGCTCTGTACAAAATGCAGAAAGCTCTGATTTCTGCCACAGGTGTCTTTGAGAAAGATAGGGAAGGGACCAGAAAGCAGGAATGGCATTTGATATTTTTCAAACATATGGTCAAGTACAGAGAGAGCATTTGGGGAAAATCAGAGGGAAAACGTGCGCAGAGGGAAAGTTAAACCTAGGAAAGTGTTCTTTGCATGTAGTTTACAATTCAGCTGGTTTAAATGAACCAGAAATAGTAAGAACAGGTCACACCAGGTTGCATTTTTCCAAGTGACTATTGTATAAACTTTTTCAAAAATATCTATCAAATCTCAGCATTAGAGCAGCACTTTTACCTTTTTTTACTATATAATTAGATATATACGTGTGCTGTGGCAGTTCTGTAATTAGACTGTGCAGTTGTAACAGTCCATTTTTTGGTCAATGGCCTTGACCTGCCATGCATGGTGGGAGCATCTTTTTCCTTCCAGCTGCTCCCCAGGTGCTTGGCAGCTGCCAGTGTGCACCCCTGGGCTGGCAGCTCTCCACATGGACAGCCCTGTGAATCACAGCCCTGCTAGTATCACCTGCCTGGGACATGCTCAGGGCGATGGCAGAGGGCTCTCCTTCTGTGGGGGACAAAAGAAGGTGAGGGAAAGATGTGGACATGAATCCTTTGAAATGAGGCTTCATTAATTCCAGTGTTCGTGGAACAACCTGGTTTAAGTGGTTTTATTTTGGAGAGCAAGCACATATATAAAATGATAAAATGAGAGTTAATGGGATTTTTCTTAAAGATTCCAACAGCTAGAAATAAACATAAATGCACTGTATGTAAATGTAAAGAACCCACTATCTAGTATTATTACCAATATATAAGTGTAAATCTGACAATAAATTTTCATAAAATGTCTACTTTCATCTATATGCCTGAGGAATTGTTAGACTAAATACGGTGTCTGCATTTTCCTCTGAGTATTTGTGTTACATTTATTAATTCAATAAGCTGAAATGCTTGTGGAGATACTCAGGTATTGCAGGAATTGCTCTAAATATAAGAAATTCAAATTCATAGTATTACCAAATAGCCATGGTCTAATAATAATAAATTTGCATTCAGTATGAAATTCTGGGCAAAAGGACAAAAGAATAAAATACAGGAAAAGATTTTTTAAAGTGTTTACTGATTCAGGAGGGTTTTTGGAAGTGATGTAGCTGGTTTCTCAGTGAAGAAATTATAAAATTCTGGACTGTATCTGGAAGCTCATCATCCAAAATCTCCGGCTCATCCCTCACTTCTTTTTGTCTGGACTTGTGCCAGCCTTGAGTTGCGTGGACCATCCTTTTGCCATAACACACCCTGTGCTCTCTCTCTCTCTCCCTGATTGTGATTTGGTTTATACCACCATAAAGGTCTGGGAAGAGCCATTTCTCTCTTCTCCCAATGGGCTTTTTCACTCCTTGAATCTTTTCACTTAACTCCCTGCAACTTGTCTTCTGCAGTGCTCTGTGCCCCATCCCTGCTGTCCAGCACTATAGATGTGCAAATGGCGTTCACTCAGAGGAAATAGGAAGCCACTTCAGGGGAAGGCTTAGTCTTGGTGCATATTTCTAAAGCCTATAAGGTGACTTTATGTACTGCTATATAAGTAATAATAGTAATAAAAAAGCTAAAACACAACAGCTTTTTCTTCACTTCCTATTTTTAAAGCCAGCTTTTTTTTCCACTGAAGGGTACAGCAAAAGAACATTTCTAGTTGTTTCATCATGTCAGCTCTTAGTCTGTAGCTTCAAAAGGAGTGAGCATAAGCTCAAGTGTTTCAATGTGCAGGGTACTGGTCTCTATAACGACCTTCCTTCCCCATCCCTCCTTTTGCTGAGGTAGAGTTTTCCTTACATTTATGTATCTCAAGAGATGTCACAATTTTTATTGCTCCTCTACCATGTAATGTAGCCCTAGGTAGCCACACTAGGAAAAAGGATTTTCATAGTAAAATTTCTTCCATTTAATGCATACTGTAGAGCATTTTCTTAACTTTTTTTTCCTTTTCTGCCTTTCACCTCTCTGCTTTAAAAACTGGCATGATTAATATTTTTCCGTAATAAAAATGTATTTTCCCTTGATCTTAGTGTTGTTAATACATTATTCAGTGTTCCTTCTTAATAAAAGCCATTGGTTGTTCCATTACTCACAGCAGTTATTACAACACTAAAGGTCTCGTTCATCAGAATGACTTGCAGAGGCAAAATCAAACACCTGAGTTCTCCATGCATCAGGATAATAGCTGTGGAGCATGCAAGTTATTAAAAAATTGAAAATATAATATGTAATTTTTTGTTATGTTTTTCCTTTTTTTCCCCTTTTTTCCCTGCCCTCCCTAGGAGATTAACACTAAAGAAGGATCTGTGAACACCATTTATTTTATTGCACGTTTGTGTTTTTGTATGTATTTTGCCCTTTCAGTAGAAGTTGTTGGGAGTAAACCTGTTGATTTTATCCCATTTCACAAAACATCCTCCTTAAAATCATGGATATAGTACATGGATTTTGAGTTGTTCTTAATTATCAGACTTGTCTTTGGATTCCTGCCTTTTTGATGGACAATGATAGAAAGAGGTATAATCTTAGATAACCTCTGCTAATATGAGGAAAAATAGGCGGTTTTCCAGCGGAGAAGATTATGAGAAGTTCTAGATCAAGTCTTGGGACTGGGATTCTGTTTGAAAGATAACTTCTGTAATATTGAGGTGTGATAAGTTCTTGTATTTTGGCATAAAAATAGACATAAATCTGCTGCAGGATAATGGAAGACAGCAATTTTATGTCATGCTCATCGTCGTAAAATGTTTTTTAAAAAAGTAAAGTTTCAGGTCTAGCTGGGGTGTCTAAACAACAACATAAAAGTGATGCTTGGAAACAAATCCTCATATGTGAAGTTGGGCTGTTACCTCAGCACAGAGGCAAACAAGGGCTTCCACTGTCAGGATGATTTTCTCAGCATGGTTAAATGGTGTATGAGTCATTTTCTGAGGCACACAGTGTACACATGGACACTTGAAGAATGTCGAGCCTGTTTAGCGCTTTCGTGACTCTTCTAAACCCTCATTTTTCTACAAGTTTAATGTATTATACAACTCTTTTGCCTCTACAAGTCTTTTCATTTATTGTTTATAACTTTGCACTCTTTGCCTGAATTATAAGAAAAAACAAGTTTGCCTAATTTGTATTCCAAAACACCTGCAGTAGAAATGAATTTGACAACTACATCTACATCCTTTAAAAAATATTTATGCCCTCTCCATGTATTATGGATGTTATATTGCCTTTGATGTCTAGTTTGATTCTGCATTTGTTGATTAACTTGTCAAAATTGCGATTGCTTTACAGTGTTGCTACAGGGTTGCTCGCTTTTTCTTAGGTGTCTGCATCATTCTTGGTCAACAGAGTTCTGGATGTCTGAAGTTTGAGTTGTTTTTTGGGGTGGTTGTAAGAATTGTGGGAGCAGGGGAGAGGCCTTTTAAAATTTAATTTTGATGATGGACCAGAAAATTGGGAAAGAGCAAACTGAGGATAGACTTACATCCATGTTGCCTGTGCGTACCCACACATTACCTGACTAGGTGCAGTAGGCAAGATGTGTAATGACAGAAGAGGGATAATTTTGAAAAGAAAATGTGTATGCTAGTACACAAAAAATTGAGAATGCTAGTATTGTATTTGACCTGTAGCTTTTAAATAGGCTACAGTGCTTTTTTTGAATTCTGTGCATTTTCTGCTTTAGATATATGTTGACGGGACAGCTGGACTGGCTGCACAAAGTATGTTGAGACAGGTTTTGGGGGCAATGCAGCTTTCCTCTCAGGAGCCAAAGATGAAGATGTACATCAGCTCACTGCTGATAGGCAGAATGGAAAAAAGAGGAAGTCTTGTACAGCAATAGCCAAAATATTGCTGTCTTGTCAGCACTGGTCTGGTTACAAAGCCAAACCACAGGGCCCTTCTGGCTCCTGTAAACAAAAGCCCATCCCAATCAGACCCAGACCAACTGGGAGCTATCTGGTTTTCATCAGGACCTCAGAGCTCCCTCAGGTTACTGCTCATCACACTGTCCATGTTACCTGGTGCTGTGCTAAGGGGGTTCTGCTCGTTCAGGGAGCTTTGTGCAGTCTCCTTCTTAGGCCCACTGGTGCAACCCAAAAGCTACAGCCAGGCAGGGGAAGGGACAGTTCTCATGGTGTGTCGCTTCCTGGCTTACTTTTGGCGCCTGCCCAGATAGAAGGCAGCCCAAAGCCGGCACGGCCCCAGTGCCCTGGACCACCCTTGGTAGGGGGGTGGATGCACCAGGAGGGCTCGAGTACGGCCCCACCGGTGGGAGCTGGGTTTGGCGATAGGTGAGTGAAGCGAAAGATCCACGGGACCGAAGAAAGAGAGGGACTCTCCGTGTGAGCGTTCTGTGCCGTTCATTTGGCACAGAGGCAGCCCGGGGACCGAGAGCCCAGAGCAGCCATTGACATGAGGTTTTAAGGGATACCGTTAACCAATCCGGTGAGGGTCCAGGGGAAGAGTTAGGGAGGGTCCAGGGCTACAGGTCCAATAACAGGGGAATGGGGGCGGAGAGAGGGAGGAGTCAAGAGAGGATAACAAATCATCAACTGAACAATGGAGAACTTGCCAGAACTGGGGGAGTGTACCGAAATTAACTGACAACAGGGGATCCAATAAGGGAACAGGGGGGCAGGTCTTATAAAACCTGGGTTAAACCATTGATATCTCAGTCTCTGGGGGGAGCTCCCCAGTCTTGGGAGCCCTCCGCCAAAACTCTTTTTCCTCGGTGGTGCATTCCGGGGCCTTCAGGCCTTTATTGTCCAAGCGCACCACCCCAACAATGGTGGTCACAGTCATGCCCTAGAAAAACCAACTAAAAAAACCACCGGGATTTCCAGGGGTGAGACTGTGAGAGCAGAATGGAGAATCCTGTTCCAGAGGGGCTGGGAAATGCTGCTGCAGCCCAGGAGAAAGGGAATGGAGCTGCAAGGCAAAGGCTGTGGGGTTGCAGATGGATGGCTCTGGCATCACACACGTGAAGGTGCTTAGGTACTATGCAACAGGCCACAGTCTATTTTCATTGTAAGTGTAGATAATTTAGCTTGATTGACTGTGCTAAGAAAATGGCGATATATTTAAACAGTAATAATTTTGATGTTTTTTTCCCTGCTAGATTAAGTAGGGGAAGCCACGCGTAATGGATTCGAGTCCATCATACTCTGTCTATGATGGGAGGAATCGGTCCTTGTCAACACCACAGGATTGGTTACATGCATCACATTTAATGGGCTTGTATTTCAGTAGCTTCTGTGGGTGGTAAAAATGGAAAATAATCCACACAAGCTTTTCCCTTCAACCTCATGTAGAGCATTAAAGACCATCCGCATGGAGAGAATCTAGGCTATGGCTGTCAAAGATACAGGAGCACCTTTTCTAGTTTTTAATTCTTCTTGGCTTTTTCAGAACAGAAATAGCATAGCATGTGATGTTTTGGCTCACTGGGAGGGAGAGGAGTTTTTAATTAGAGGCCATTTTCTGGAACTGGAAGAACACAAAATACATAGTTAAATCTTGTACAAGGGTGGGAGTGAAGGGTGCTGAGAGATAAGGCTGTTCTAGGGGCATAGGGCTAAAAGAAAAACTAAGTGATTTTAGAATAAAATAATTTCTTTTTATTAGTGCTTTTAGGTATTCATTGATGAAAATGTCAAATCCTGGCTTCTAGCAACAAGGACGTTCAGTGCTAGGTGCTTGAGTTAAGTAAGTAATATTCTGACTTGTGTGGATTTTATCCTTACAAAGTGACAGTGAGAGGAGGGAATAAGTAAAAAATTACAAAGTATGAAAAGAGGGAAGGTAGCCTGCAGTGCAGGTCTTCATTGTACATTACTTCTTGAATATAGTACAGAATTCAGATGTCTAATTAGGAGTGTCACTTTCCCCATAACCAAACCTTGGAGAGGGAACAATGCCAAATACGAATTTAAGGATGTAAGTACTTCGTTCCCTTAACTATAGTGTGTAGCACAAGTTTTCTTATCTTGGTGAAGTAAAAAAAATATTAATATTTTTGTGAGACCTTAAAAGAACTTAAAAAAAGAAGTTCTGTTTTGCCACATAAATCTGCAGTATTTTTACAGTGAAATTGGATATTGGAATCAGGACTGTCAACATTCATGAACAAGTGATGTTAATATGGTGAAGTAAATGTTAAAATTTAAGAATACTCCTGGGATTGTTTCTAGAACAGTCCTTACTATGAGCACAGAGACAATGGTATTGTAATTGGTTTCCTTTGATACGCACATGTGAAGTTTAGCAGCCCATTTTGCATTATCTCATCTTCTCTCATTACAACCAGATGTGTAGCTTTCCTAGAACAGTGCTCAGGGGATCCTCAGCAAAAGCCTTGAGCTTGGCTCCCAGCAGGTGCCGATCCCAACACCTTGTTCTCAGGAGGAGTAATTGTATAATAAAATAAAGAGGCCTTTTGGAGTACCAACACAGTCTCAATTAAGCATCCATTGGGAAGGTTTGGGGCGGCAGGAAGAGAACCTTAAAGAGCTGCTGCCATCACTTCTTATAATCAGCACAGGGAAGGTAACTTCCGACAGTTTTTCAGGTCTCTGACTCTAGAGACGATGTGGAACAAGCAGATACCCAGCTTAATGTCCTGTAGACCTGTTTTTAGGTGAACTTATCTCCTGTTCAGAAGAGAACTTATCCTATATTCAGAGTTCTCGCTGTGTATTTGACACAAATGATTCTATAGCTTATGCTATTTAAAAACTGAAGCACAAACCAAAGCCCCTAGTCCCAAAACAGAATAAATCTAGAAAACTGTGACGTGTTTAGATTTCCTCTCAAAAATACGTTTAATATATGAGTAGAATTTATACAGATTGGGGGAATGCTATGTGCCTACTGAAATTTTAATAAAGTATAGAAGTATATGAAAATATTTCAGTGTATCTCAAGGTTTTTCTTAATTTTAGCATTCTTATTTTTCAGGGTGTAATGTAGATTGCCAGTGTCTTTTTTTTTTTTTTTTTTTGTGTTCCCAGTATGGGTGATACAGATTTGAGGTCTATCGTGGCTGTAGAATTAGTCTGCTTGCTCTGTTAGCCTTTAATACTGTATTCCCACCTACAACTGCAGTAACACAGCTTGAAGGGAATTTAATTAGGAAAATGAGGCAGATGAAATAGGCAATGTAATGTATATCTGCAATATGAAGAAGAGTAAATACACTTTTCATCTGAATAGTCAGAATAGAAACTGTGTTAAACTGGGCTGCAATTTAATCAGAAATGGATTTCTTTCATTTTCTAACATTACTGTGTAATTGTCCTGCTTATTACTGGGGATTAGAAAGGCTACTATCAGTAAAGAGGAAACATCTTTAACCAATTATGTGTAGTTTCCAGTTTATCTAGCACTGACCTCCTCTTTATGTGAAAAATGGAAATCCCGGGAGGAACAGACTTAGCACGGCCATTCCAGTCTGGGAATTGGGAAGCCTTGTGCACACAGTTTGCATCTCATGACCTGCGTGCACACTCTTGTGCTCTGTTGATTCCTGCTGGTTTACAGATCATCCAAGCAGTAAGCAGGTAGAGTTCAGATGACTAAAATCTCACTCTGCCAGTAGCAGTTTCCTGCCTGGCTGCACTCTGGAATATTCCACCCTTGCTGCAGTGTGTTACTGCACTTGTACCCATTGCTTATTTCCCTAATGCATTTTTTAGCATTTGTGTTGGTTCTGAGCACAGATGATTGTACTTTGCAGAAAAACACAGAGGATCACTAGGGCAGAAGGCAGCTGAAGTAATAGATAATAGATCATGAATAATTGTTTAAGAAATAGTCTCCCATAATCCCTTTGCAGAATTGGAGAGCGTAGCACTGGGAAGTCTGCAATATTATGCAGCAGAACCAGTACATCTGACACATTAGTTCAAAACATGTTTATTTAGTCTGAATCAAGAGTTAGAAGTACATCATTCAGATACGCTTTTGCACAGTAAACGAATAGTAAGGATTTTAATACATGCTTTAATTCTATGTATGAGATTTTATTATGTTCTAATAATTCTGTGTAGCACGGGTCAGGCCAAGTAGGCTGAGGAGCCAAAAGGAGAGCCAAATGAAAGACCACACAGAGACAGCAAAGGAGAGGGCAAAAAGAGAGAGAGAGGGCAGAACCCTCTGACCTTTATTTATATGTTTTTACAAATCACCCTGGATTGGAGGTAGAAATCACTACCTCTCAATTTCATTGGTCAAAGCATCTATCTATCATATTTCTCCACCCAGGATAGTGGAATGATAAACAACAGAGACAGTTAACAAAACATAGATAGTTGTCAAGAAACCATGGCCATGTTTACAGCAGAATGTGTGAGAAAGTATTACAGCAAAGAGAAACACGGAGAAACTGCAAAACTCAGGACAACAATTCTGGATGAACCCATTTGGGCTGTAACGTGATTCTTCACACTATTGCATGGGGAGGTACAAGATAAGTGCTTTCCTTTACTGGTTTCTCTAGGCCTTTCTTTAACAAGACAGGTAGTGGAGTAAGCGAAGATGCATGTGATAGGTGTATGATGAATACAGAGTATAGGCAGCCTAATGTCACCAATCTTATTTTGCTACTCTTTGTTGTTTTTTGCTTATGGCAGGAATCAGCCAGAGGACTTCTCTAGGTGATTGCTAAATCTCAGGTTCTCTCCCTCAAGTCAAATTTCAAATCATCAGATTTTACATTCAGCATCTGTGATGTTGAAGCCTTGTTTCTGTGCTTAAGTCTGTCCCGTGCCTCTGGACAGTACCTTTATTTATCAGTCTTCTGGAAGACAGAACAAGAAATTATCAGTAGTACTTTGATTTCTGTCCATAGCATTGCCAGGGCAGGTGGTGCATTTTATTTTCCAGCTTCTGGAGACACCAGCTCACAGTTGCATCACTGGAGGGTAGTCCTGGCTATGGAATGTGTTTCTCTCCTTTATTAGAAACATTTCCTTCATTGCAAAGAGAACCATGTGTCTTTACTGAATTGTGTAAAAACATTCTTGCGTGTTTTAATCTGAATGAAAAACCCCCACAGGAGGTTGCTGATGGACTGCTTAAGAGAAATGAGGAAGATTCATTAAAGTTCCTAATAGTTATTTTTTTCAAGCATCAGCACAAGATAGCAGGTGTTTTCTCTGCTAAGCAATTCTTCTAGTAGCTAAAGAGACTTGATTTTTGTACGTTGTCAAGTTTCGAATTTAATATATGCTAAGAGACACATCTCAGACATTTAATCTTCTGATGACTTTATGTGGAAAAAAGTGTAGAACCTTTTCAAATCTTTGAAACAGGCATAGTTGAAATCTCCACTCTTCCATAGTCTGCTCAAGCATTTCCTTTCATCTGTGATTTTCAAAAATAAAACAAGACATGGTGCCTGCTTAGAAAATGTTTATTACATGGAAATGTAGTAATCTGATTTGTGACTGTATTCTATACTAAGGTTTATACACGTTTTTTCTCATGTAAACCCTGACTAGATGCATCTGCTGCCTTTAAATTAATTAAATTCTTCTGTGGAATTGAATTGCTACAAAGCCAGAAGTTCCTTTAGGAGAACAAGTATTTCTCAAAGACATTTTCAAAGCATATGTGCATAGAGGGGGTTGTTATATGTACTTTTTTATGGGATCAGGTACAAGTGGGATGTTAAATTAGAATAAATCTCTTAGATTAAGAACCAAGTTTAGGTCTTACTGAACACAGTAAGCTTGCAAGAAAAGAACTGCAACAAAAGACCCTCCATGACTGTAGCAGTAGATTTCCCCATCCCAGGCAACATATAAAATTGAATTTCTTGATTAGTCCCTTGGTTCAAGCTAGGTAATGTGAGTATAATGCTTCCAATGTATCTGAAGTATTGTCACATGGAATTCGTCATTTCTTCATATTTTACCCTGCAGTACCTTGGATATTTCTGATTGAATTAAATACTTTAAATACTCTAGGGCTTAAAGACCTAAAATAGATACTGTTAGGATTGTACCACAGCTGTTTAAGAGAGATTTTAATTCTCGTCATGAAGAGAGAAAATTTTAGTGAATGAAAGTGGAATTCTTTGACTTTCTTTAAGAGAAAATGTAGCATTGATTGTCTTCACATCCCAGTTGCTCAAGCTAGAAAGTGTGGATGGAAAATGGCTAAATAAACTTTCCTCAATTTCAGTATTTCTTCAGCTGAAGTATTTAATGGAGATATTAAAAAAATGTGGTTTATTTCGTAAGTCCTGTGTGCGCTGATTTGTACTATGGCAGAAAGAATGTGAAATCTTGTTTGTGCTTTTTGAAGAACATATGGCCCAAATGTTTACAATGCAGGACAAATGAAAATGGGAGGGAGAAATTGCATTCTCTAGAATTTTGTAGCCTTGACAAGAGGATGAGAGAAGGGTTTAAGAAATTATATGTAAAATTTTGCTTTGGAAAGAAGCCTTTTCCACAACTCCTTCAAAGAAGTGATCATTTTAGGAAAGATAACAACCATTCCAAGACACCCAGTGCCTTGATGAGCCCAGGAGGCACTTTCTGTTAGAAGTTGCCTAGGCAATTTGATTGTTTTATTCCTGTTGCTTGGAAAGGCAGAGTCAGTCCCTTAATTATCTTAACTGTTGTCTCTTCCAGACCCTGAAGATCAACATTCACCATGCTGAGATTTGGGCAACACCTCATCAAACCCTCAGTGGTGTTCCTGAGGACAGAGTTGTCCTTTGCTCTGGTGAACCGCAGGCCGGTGGTGCCGGGACGTATCCTTCCTGTGGGTGCCTGTGCTCTTGGGAAAAGCAGGAGATGCTCGGGGCGCTGGCAAGGCCAGGTAGGATGGACACGGGTTCATTCTGAAACCAGGCAGCGGTGCTGGATCAGAAGATGCTTGATCAGTGTTGCAGAACTGCTGAAAACAGTTGCTTAGCAACTGTGACCTTCAAGGTGAATTTCTATTGACCTTTTCACCACAGAATATGTATAAACAACCAGGTGCTACTAAAAGCATTTTAAAATCTATCGGAGGTGGTACTGTTTAAATTCCATATTATGCTAAATAACACATCCCGCTTCCCCTTTAATAATGTCACTTATTTTTAGATGTGGTAACTTCTTTGTGGAGGATTTTCAACTTCTCCTGACTAAATGTAGACCATTTGTCAAATGCCAGTAGAATCATTTATGAAGAGTTTGAAGACTTTTTTTTGGAGGGAGGGCAGATTGCTTTGATTAATTTAGGTGGGAATGGATTAAATAAACCATCTGTGTAGTGCACACATTTCATGATGAAAGTATGAAGCCCTGTGGTGTAAGTAAAGTTCTCGAGTTAGAAACAGTATTGTAACTTGATTATATAAGATGGTCAATGTACCTATTTAATGGATTTTGTAGTGCAGTATGTTATTTTCCAGTCAAAATTCTGCTGCTCTGTAACTTGTGCTGATTTCAGTGACTGAAAGTGCAATTTTTCAGAAATAATCAAGACTGATCACTTTTTCCATAGAGGTTCATGGTAAAATTTTAGTAGGATCTCAGTTAGGCAATGACTGACTGTGTTTAGGAAAAAAAAGAAAGTTGCCTCGAGCTTATTGAAAGTTTTCTTGTTAGTTTTGTAGTTTTATGTTGTTTAAAATCAAGTAAAATTTAATATATATTTTTTAAACTCAAAAATATATTTATTCTGAAATATGGAACCCTCCTTTCCTCCCATCACTTCTGTAGATTATAATTGTTCAGTATTGAACTTTTCTCTCCACCTGTTTTGAATGCTCTTTGTGTGTATCAGAAGTCAGATCACGACAAGGAGGCATAGATTTCATAGAAACTCCTAAGGTGTTACTGTCTCACCAATATCTTTTAATGAATAAAATTAACAGTCTTTCTGTTTGAGTTTCGGAAATACCTGATGTAAATCCAAGGGCATTTACAGATTTGTCATAACAAAAAGCATTTTCAAAGCTATATAAAGACAGTGTCACATCAGGTACTGTGCAATGCAGAGCCTGTAAGTGCCTGAGCACTTGCTGTATGCATTGTCTGGATCAGAGAGTAAATAACCTGTTACCTGTTCTGTGTGTGCAGGTTTTAAATACAGTATTTGACTGTTATTTTGAATTAATCAGTTACGGGAACAATTGCATCTGTTGTTAAAAATAGAGTATTTCAGATGAAGCATTCTTATTTTAAAGTTTTGTGAGCACCTAGTAATGACAAGGTAAGGAGCCTATAAAATTTAATTATTACAAGCTTTTTTCATTCTTAAATAATTAAAGATTATAAACTCTTGTGTAGTTATTGCTGACTTTTGGCAGATACATTTATTTGCTCAGGGTTTAGCTTTGTTATCCCTTAATGAGTATTGCAGCATATTTTATAGTGTCACGTTGTTTTAATAGCTTGTGTTGTAATATATAATGTAGTCTTTGTTTCCCTATTGAATAAATGTTCAGGTAATAAAAAGTCAACCCTTTTCCTTTATCATTACAATAAGAAGAAATTAGGAGAGATCTTGATGTAAAGGCTAGAATACAGTATGTAAAAGAGAGCAATTTTCAGTTATAAGCCTTTAAAGTGTCTGTATAATGCAGCATTCATCTTGAGACCTGGCAGTAACAAGTGTATTTTCTTTGTTTTATTGCAATAATTTTATCTGTCTTGTCTTTGGCACATGTGTGACTTTTTTTTTTCCAGCAGAAAATAAAATATTAATGTATGTGAATTAGACAGACAAAGGAAATCAGTTTGAAAGCCAGCTCACTCCAGGTGGTGGCTTTAATTAACTAGTAAGGTTGAAATTCCATCTTGAAACAGAACATAGGGTTGGAATTATGAATTTGCAGCAATAGTATTAAAATAAAACTATACTCTGGAAAACAGTCAGTCACGATGGCCTTGTGGAGTTCAGTATGACTTGAAAAATGGCAAAGCAGGCTTGTTCAGTTAAAACATTGCAAACTTCTGTTTTGTGTATTTTGAGATGCCAGTCCTGTGAATTTAGCTTGACATTTGAAAGGGAAATTGTGCTAATAGTAACCAAAAATAGGTAGAGTAAGAATATAGTATTTATGGTAAGGAAAGGGTTCTCCTGTTCCTGGAGAGAGCTGCCTCGTTTTTCCCAGCATTAGACTTCTGCCCAATGGGTGCACAGAGTTCATGAACTCAGGAACCTGTTTGTGTTGGGATCCCTTTGAGCGATTACTGCAGATTCTTGGATAGGAGGGTGCTGGGTTCTTATTATAGAGTAAGGGATAGCTGACATTAAACTGGAATCTTTCATGTGCGAGCTACAATGTACACATGTGTGTGACAGTAGGAAACATTGACCCTCTTCTGGCACAAAGAAACAGAGCAGAGCTGCAGGTGGTCAGGGTGCAGGATTGGTGCCTGTTCCCCTCAGGAGATCCAGTCCCTTTGCTGTCACCTAGCAGGCAAATGCTTGAGACTCAGAGTGTCTGACCACAGGCTGTCTGAAGACATCTGTTGATGTCACACTGTATGGACACAAACACAAGTAGCCGAACAGGCCGAGGAGCCAAGAAGGAGAACTAAAAAGAGAGAGCTAAATGAGAGTCAAAAGAGAGTCAAAAGAGAGAGGGCAGAACCCTCTGACCTTTATTTATATGTTCTTAGAAATCACCGTGGATTGGAGGTAGAAATTACCACCTCTCAATCACACTGGTCAAAGGAAAAATCCATCACATGTCTCTGCCTGGGAGAATGAAATAAAAGCAACAAAGACAGTTAGCAAAAACATGGCCATGTTTACAACAGCATGCGTGAGAAAGTACTACAGCAAAGATAAACATTGAAGAACTGCAAAACTCAAGACAACAGACATCATCACTTAAAACCTGTAATAATAAGGGGTCCGTACCTGCTCTGCTCTTGCCTTCTGCTTCTCTGATATCAGAACAGAGAGGCACCCCTGCTTGCTGGGATACCCATATACAGGCACTCATTCCCTTATTTTACAAGAGTCCTTGTTTCCTCTCAGTTCTGTCAGCTTGCTGTTCTGCAGAGAGTGATTGTGAAAAGCAGTCACTTGTGGCTCCCTTGAACATCTCCATGGTTGTTTTGGAGAAGACAGCTATTCAATAGCAGATGCAGTGCAGGGATGTGTCCATAGTCAGCAATACATTGTTTCTGTCACACAAAAGGCACAAGTGAACTGAATCAGCTCATGCAAACAGCATGAGCTCAGTGTCTCCTTGGCTTTTTACTTGAATTACTTCATTCAGAGCCTTGCTGCTTCCATAGTTCCACAGAGCAGAACTGTGGTGCTGTTTGAAACAAATTCCATCTGCTCTTTTACATGACTTTTTGTGCTTTAATATGGTAACGAATACTTTGTGAATGACCTACCATTTTATCGATGTTTTCTTAGCCCTGCACCAGAGCTTTACATGGTTTCTCTCACATCTTCAATAAATATGAACTGGTTTTTATTACTGCCTTTTCCATGGTGTTGTGCAGGGTACTTATTTTCATCTTGTGTTAAATATGAAAAATGAATTTCAACATTAGCAGAATTCATTTGGGGACTAGGACATTTTATTATAAATAAAATTATTCATTAGTTATGTCCAATATTTTTTTCAGTAGACAAGGTATTGATCTTTAGATTTGTGTTCTGGATGCCATAAGAAGAACTAGCACAGAAAGAACACAGCAACATTTGTAAATTGATTGAATACAATATGTAATGACAGAGACAAACAGCAGATCTATGACAATACTATATTATACAAAGCATTTTTCCGCAGTTTATTGAATTGGTTATTGAAAGGAACAGTCTTTCCAGCAGGGAACAACAAGCTGAGGGTTATTGGGACCAAGTAATTTTATAGAAATTTGTGGTGGACACTCTGGCTCCCTTACTAAGGGCATATGTATGTGTGTAATAAATTAGACTAAACACTTTACAACAACTTTTCATATGGGATTGATTATGAAAAGGTTTTTCCATTTAAAAAACCCAACAAAACAAAAACAAAAGAAGACTGTTTAACTGTTATATAATGAATTTCACTGGATTATTTTGTGTTGCTCTTTTCATAGAGATCCAGATTTTCCCACCAGACAGGATTCTGATGGTGGGAAATAGACCATGTCTAAAACCCCAAAGCATATGATATTTTCTGGCAACTTCATCACTATGCGGAGTTAATGGTCATTATTTGTTGCCGAGGCCGTGTGCTGTTCTGTGAGTTACTGCAGCTTGTTCCTTTTATTAATGAGAAGAGAAAACATTAGCTGAACCAGATGCTCCCTTCAAAGGCTTGCTAACACCCCGAGCTGCAGTGTAATTGTTCTGGGTCTGCGGCATGGGTGGGATGGGATCCAGGGTCAGGCAATGTGAGAACAGCATCTGCTCTGCTGCACAGTTTGTCTGTCTGGAAGCTCCCTGTCATCTGCTGTCAGAATTGCTGTATTGCTTGAGACTGATGTATCTGTAGTGCCACAAATATTTTCATAATGCTTTCCTTAAAAGTTTTGCAGTTAAAAAGAAATTATCCTTTTCATTAGTGTTATTACTTACTATATTTTCAAAGTAATTTTTCATTTAGTTACAGATCTGAGAGGGTTTCCATTGAAGATAGCACACTGGTAAGAACAGTAGTATTCTCTTACAAGTTTGGTTGAAAACCATGGTATTTATCTTGTACATGAAATTTTAATTCTTCATAAAGTTACAGAGCTCCTGTTACGATTTGATTTGTACATTACACATTTATCATATGTGTATTTATGCTTCGTAATTATGAATTTTATGGGTTTCAGCCTAAACAAGTGTTAATATTTACCATAAAACTAAGATTAAGAAAATAAAAATCAGTTATATTGCAGAATATATGTCTATAGCTACATATTGCAATAATGTACACTGCAAATTTGCAACAACCTGTTAGACCTATGTAATCTTGTGGGAAAGTATTCTTTTTTTTATTGCTCATTACAGCAGCTTCCTATGCATTGCTATTATTATTCGTTTGTTTAACACGATGTTAAGGAGCAGTTATTCTCCCTTTAGCTCTTTAGCAAAGAGCTAAAAAAAAAGGTGTTTGGTAAAGACTTTGTATTTTACATATGAGGCTGGGGATACAAGGGAATCATAATGGAGACAAAATGTTTTTTGGTACAATAAGGCCTGGGCTACTTACATGAATTTTTCAAAATGTGTAATGACTCTAGAAGAAGAGGGCATTAGGAAGAGGACACAGTTTTTTTGCTGGTGCAGAAAAGACCTCCTGAATGGGAAGAACAGATAAAAATGATGCATCTTATTTGAAAATCGGGGGGAAGTATAGAATATATCTCTTCATTAGGAATTTAGAGGAGATTCAGATTTACTTTATGTATTGTAAGTATCTGAAGCTGTTGAGTGTCAGTGAAAACTCCTGAGTTTCTTTATCTCAGATCCCAAATAATGTTGTTCCACGGCTCTTCCTTACTGATCCCTCAAGTAGGACTTATTAGTGCCTTATAATGTTTACTTGCGCAAATGACAGTAGGAAAAACAGTTCCTATGCTTAATAACTTTCAGCACAATTAAGCTATGTTGTGCAGAGGGCAAGGAGTTGGACTCTGCCCTTTGTGGCACCAAGTCAACGGAGCAGCTTTGCTATATTCCCAAGTTCCCTTCTGGGAAAAAGGCTCTCCTCAAACAGCCCAAAGAATGACTGATCCGCTCTGTGTGTGCAAACCACTTCAACATCCTGGTAATAGAGAGGCCAGTTAATTATCTCAGGGCTGGAGTCATTTTGTTTACAGTCTACAAATAAAGGGATGGTGTTTGACTCGCATTAAGAAATGCTGCTTCTGAAGATAACAGATTCAGGGCTCTGTGCACAAAAGCTTGTCTATATGACTTATTTGTGGGGATGGAGTTCAACTGTCTCATTTGGTCTGATAAAAAAGCTTTCTGTCCCTTCAAATCTTGTCTTGCTTAAAAGGTGCTTACTGTTGAAAAAGGATGTCCTTCACCATAAGGATATACAATTCTGTTTCCATTGTTATAGTTGCACTAATATAGTGGTACTGATGAAAATCCCATTCTAAATCCTTTGTGCCAGTTTTGTAAATGGAAAGGAAAAATAATGAAAGTAATGAAATCAGAAGTATTTCTTGGCAATTTGCAAATGGAGTAAATTAGCGATTAAATTACTTATTTACATGCATTCAGCAGATTAGTGGTAAGAATTTCTCAGATTGTAGCACAACCTACATTGGAAGAGGTGTTAGAAAAGCTGTGTTAAGGCCACATAAGGGAGAGGCAGCAGCTCCTAGGTTGGAGCCCCCTGCATCTTAACCAATGCTGTGGAGGGCCAAGCAGTCTCTTATTAGTCATGTTTTGAACCAAACTTCAACCCTGACTGTGGGGAGAGTAATGAGATCTCTGAAAAATGGGCGTGTAAGCAGTGTCATAATAGGTTGGATCTGTGGAATTAAATTTCTTGACTACATTTCTAACAAATACTAAAATTCAGCTAAAAAATTCCAATTCCATTTTTGTCTCATCGCTCTTACTCACCTGTTTCCCATCATCGATTGAAACTTACAAATGGCTTAAGCCACATTATGCATGAACCTCTCTACTGCTTTGTGTGTTTCAGGGGCACTCACTGGCAAGTTCTCAAGGTGTGTTACTAAGGTGTGTCTTCTATAAAGGGAACTCTTTGTCCTTAGGAGTTCCAGGGACATGCAGAAGGGCTTCCATTTTGTCATGTTTACCCTCATTATCAATTTTCAAAGCATGTTACGACTGTTGTTTCAAAGTAACTGAAGTGAATCTACTTTGAGGTTTCTGTCACTGGGATGACAGAAATACCTGGTAAAAAGACTTTGTTTTAGCATAGCAAGAAACCTGGCCAAATGTTTAGTAAGAAAAGCCTCAATCTAAGGAGCTGGAAGAAGTCAAGATAAAAAGCAGAAGAACAAAGCAATGTGGAAGGATATGCAATGAAGTGGTAGCAAACTTTTGTATGAAAGGTGGCAGGGAAACTGAAGCAGGACTCGGAAAAGGTTAAATGAGTGTTTCCTTTGAGGTTTAACACAATAATGGGCATTCTTGTTTAAAAAAGTGTGAAGTCCTGTTCATCTTATCACTCTGTACAACTACCTGAAAGGGGGTTGTAGAGAGGTGGAGATCAGTGTCTTCTCCCAAGGTACAAGCAATAGGACAGAAGAAGTGGCCTGAAGTTGTTCTGAGGGGGGGTTAGATTGGTCATTAGGAAAAATGTGTTTGTCAAAAGGGTTGTCCAGCCCTGGCATAGCCCAGTGCAGTCGGGGAGTTGCCATCCCTGGAGGGATTTAAATGCTGTGTAGATGTGGCACTTGGGTACAGGGGTTAGTGGTGGCCTTGGCAGTGTTAAGGCTTGGACTCAATGAGATTAAAGGTCTTTCCCAACCTAAACAGTTCTCTGATTCTATAAATAATGAATACTTTTAGTCCAGCAGTTACTTTTTAGTCTAGTAGAGAGCAAATTTGTAATTGGTGTGGTTATTGAACAAACCTGTAATTTTATCCTTTTTATCACATCAATAAAATCCAAACAAATAAATGGAAGACAGATAGCAAATACAAAGGAGGTGTCTTGTGCTGTTGTACTTTTGGCACTATAGAAAATTGATGTACCTGCATCAGTAGCAGATAACCACAAGCTTTGCATTCAGGTACCAACTACCACAGACGTTAGGAAAGAAAGGAGTACAAACAATTTTTTTTCTCTCAGCACATAACTGCATTTAAGTTCAGGTTTTTTTACTCATTTAAGTAGTTTCTGGCTAATGAAGGAGATGACAGTTACAAGGCATTCCTGTTATGCTTTGTGTGCTTTTTGTCCTCAATATAGCCATTAGGAAGTGATATGCAGCACACACACAGTTAAGCAAGTCTGGGCAAGGTATTGCATGACTTGCTCTTAGAGCAGAATATAATTAAAAGAGATGATTGGAATACATGGTTATTCATAATAGATGTCACACAATTACCATAAGTAATGCAATACATGCAAAATCTCCATTTGTAATGAGAATAGATTTGCTGGAAAGTCAATTGGAAATTTCATTTATTGCTTATTGTTTCCAGCATATTGGGATATTTTGTGCTGTTCAGCGTAATACAACTGTGTGTTTTCTTCAGGAACATACTTTTGAGAGGCATCTGGCATAAACTTCCTATTGCAGCTCCTAAGAGGAGATCTAGTGATCCAATGTTAATCTGTCATCTCTTCTCCTTGCTGTGAAGAGCCTAATATATAATATTTTTCTGTTGAAACATATATTAATATTCCTTGGTGTACCGTAATTATAATCTAAAGAAAATATTTCCTAATTTCACAAGTAACCATTTTGTACTCCTTATCTTTAAAGGATCTCTATCCTGGTTTAACCCTGGTCAACAACTAATCACCACACAGCCACTTGCTTGTTTCCCTGCAGCAGGAAGAGAGAGAGAATTGGAAGGATAAAATTAAGAAAACTTAGGATTTGGTATAAAGACAGTTTAACAGGTGAAGCAAAAGCGGCTCACACGAGCAAAACAAAACAAGGAATTCATTCTCTGTTTCCCATGGGCAGGCAGGTGTTCAGCCATCCCCAGGAGAGCAGGATCCCATCACATGTAACAGTTTGAACACCCTTTCCCTTCCTTCTTCCTCTGTTTCCATCTCCCTCCCTTAGCTCTATATGCTGATTGTGACACCCCATGGTCTGGGATCTCCCATGGGTCCACTGGGATCAGCTGTTCCAGCTGTGTCGTCTCCCAGCTCCTTGTGCCACCCCCACAAGGTGGGGTGAGAAGCAGCAAAGCAACAGCAAAAACATCCCTGAGCTGTCGGCGCTGTTTCCAGCACAAATCCCGAACTTGCCCATAGCAGCTCCCGTGAAGAGCCCAAACCAGTACAAACTTCAGCAGCAAAGAGGGAAGTTAAGGGCATGCCAGGCACATGATAAATAAGCAGGAATGCTCTCTAAACATACAGGAATAAAGGAACAGGCCACTGTGCTGTGCCATCCTAGTGCCTTCTCCAGAATATAAAGAGTGATCTATAATGCCATAGCCTGATCTCTTCACACTGCCTGGTGTAGATGTCAGTCCTTTGAGGGTAAAGCCAATTCACTGTATTCCCTCAGGTGCAGAGATCTGGAGAGAGTCCAGTCACCAATACAGGTGCAACTTAGGGGAAAAAGGAAAATCTTGAGCACAATTGATTTGCTCTGACATAGTACTAGACTTGTATATACCTGTGTAAAATAGCTTGAGTTTTGAGATGCCAGGCCTCAAATCTGTTGGGCTTCACCTCTTCTGGCATCTGTTTAGTCCTTCCCTCCCTGTTTTCCTCCTCTCCACTGGAGAGTGCAGGTAACTCATATCCAGTGACATGCTTTCCCCCCCTGGCTGCTCAGGAGGGGGGCACATACAGGATCTCCCATGGTTTGTGTGGCCAAAGCTGGTCACTTGTGCTCCTTCTTTTGTTCAGGGAATGTTTTCCTCTGTGGTTTGTAGTGATGAGACTGTCAAGTACGGTGATTCCAAAAGGCCCCATAATTTCTTTGCAGAGCTTCAGTGGAGGGTCAAGCACCTTCTCTGAGCAGGTAATTGGGTAAATTATGTTTTACTAAGTTGTCTTGCGTGAAGTTAGATACCAACATAGCAGACAATGGAGGCTTTGTTGTAAAATGAGGCTACAGTAGGAAGCGGAGTGCATAACTCATGGATACAGATGCATTTCACTTTATCACTCATACCATATCTAGGTTTCTAAGGCTGCACAAGTGTGCATAGTCTGCTATTCATTTGCTAATGTATTTTACTTGTTGCTGTTCCTTGTAACCTGATGACTTCTACTGCTTCTAATCAAAACATGAAACCCTCAGCATCTCTCAGTGATCTCTCTGGAGCAAATATTCATATTGTACAATAAAAGTTGAGTACTCCCCTTCTGATGTTCCAGTGTAACATCGTACTGCATTCAGATGAGTGATCTCTCTACAGAGGCTGTCTAAGAGCAGTTACTTTTAGTTCAGAAGTCAATGATCTTTTCCTGCTAGTAATTGGGAACATATTGAGATGGCTTATTCCTGTTTGCTTCATAAAGTTAGAAATTATGTGCAATGAGTATGAGTTTAAATAGGTGAACTTGGAAATTCTGCTTTTTATGCACCCCAGTCTAATGAACTTTGTATATCAGAATACAAGCTTTTGCTCTGATGTGTATATAAAGCTGTGACTATTTGTGAATGTATTTTAAAAATGTGTCATTGTTTCATTCAGTATTTCTTTTTCTGTCACTCCCAGGTAGAACTTGCCTGGTTGTAGGGAAAGAATACATGATACAGATTATATATTTAAATTATGCCATAGAAATGAACATTGCCAGAATTCAGATATTGAAGTTGAGGCACTGTGAGCCCACATTGCAGGAACGCTTTCTTGAGCTCAGTTTTGTTAATGATGTTTTAGTTGGATAAAGTCTGACTCCTTTGGGATTTAATTCACTTTAATACCTTCATACACCAAAGATAAAGGTGAGAAAAAATATAGTGAGGACATGGCTCGGGAAATAAACTGCATTCCTGGCTGAGAAGAATCCTAGAGTCCAATTGTGAAAACATTACATTTTTGGTGACATTATTGAGTTCAATATCAGGGGAGCAAGAGGAAGAAGGGAGAAGCAGAGAAAGGGGAAGGGGAAGTAGGTTTGTGCATATGGGAACAAAATTTCCAGGAATAAAAATCTTAGATTAATATTGGCATTAATAGGAGCTATAGCTGTAAATCCGAATCTGGGGATTCCTAAACTATGAGCAGTGGGGTTTTTTTTAATATTTAGAGTGAACTTTGTGACTGAAAAAAATTGCTGGAGATGAGGAGCATGTGTTATTATCTGATACTTTGAAATCAAGACTGAACTTCTCTTTAAGGTTAATAAGAAGCTCTTATCTGGATGGAGGAATGATAACGATGGAATCTGGGTTGACATGGAGGAATTCAGAATAGTTTCTCTCTTTTTCTCTCACTCACTGACTGATGTGGACTGTTAGTGGGACAACAAAGAGCGGTGAAATTTTTTGCCATTCTCAAGTCTTCAGAATGGAACTTCTTCTTTAGAAGAAAGGTTGATATAAAAAGGAATGGAAAAAGGTGCATTAGGAAGTCAAGATAATTGGATAAGCTTTCAAAGAAGAGGTGTGTCTTATTTTTGAAGGGGTATAATTTAACTTTGAAAATAGTATAGAGAACTACAAATGAAACAGCTTTATTGTCCTCTTAACCTCATATTCCTGACAGGAGCTTGAAAGGAAACATAAAGTTACTCTATTTCTAAATATCTATTACTAGCTAATTTAGAACTTGTTAAAATTTTGCTTAACTCATATATTAGTGCTTGTATTTCCATACCTTTTAACACTTAACATTTGTGAATTGCATTCATTGTAGGGCAAAATTAAATTAATTTGAACTGCATCTGAAAAAAAGTCTGATATTTTGGGATTGTAACTGGCTGATCATGAGGACATAGCAGGGTACCTCTGCCAAGCTTTACCTACCTGTTGAGTGTTTGGTGCAAGGACCACCAGCAATGCTGCAAACAATCTAATGCTTTCTTGTTAGAGACAATTGCCTCCTGTCTCAATGTTCTGTAGAAACTTTTGGCACATTTGCAAAATGAAATTGCGTGTTCCCTGCCAATTACTTTAGCTCCAGGTAGTGCAAATTAACGACAAAATGTAGTCAAACTTTTAAATTCAATTTGCATAGGTCTGTTGTAGTGGAGAGAAATTATGTTGGGAGTGAAAACTCTGTAAACACTTTGAAATAGGATAAATGTGTTCTTCAAATTATTCTCCTTAAAAAAAAATCAGTGCGAGACTTGAGACATGGCTGCTTACATTAAGAAGCAGAGGAACCAGCAGAATATTCTAAGAAAGTTCTTCTTGGCTGTGTTTTTTTTACTGCAGTCATTTTGAATGAATGCAAAACATGGAATTGCCACCCTTCTTAGGTGGTGAGATGTTGCCCTGAGTTTGCAGTGTTTCAGTGTTTTTTCCTTCTGTAAATATTCTTAGAATCTTTTCTGTAAACATGGCCATGGTTCTCTTAGTAATTATCTATGCTTTCCTACACTGTATCTATGTTTATGAATTCCAGTATACTGGGTGGAGAAATATGATTGACAAATACTTTGACCGGTGGATTAAAAGAGGTGGTGATTTCTACCTCCAATCCACGGTGATTTGTGAAAACATATAAATAAAAGTCAGAGGGTTCTGCCCTCTCTCTTTCTGCCCTCTTCGGCTGCTGTCTCTGTGTGGTTCCTTGTGTGGCTCTCCTTGGGGCCTTCTCGGCCTGGTAGGCCAGCCTGACCGAGTGCTACAGTGAGAAGACTTTCAGGATAAAAAAAAAAGAAAGCTACTTAATTAGTATCCAGTCATGTGGAAGGATACTAATAACATTTCTGCTCAATTAATGTTTCCTTACTATGACTCTATCAATATTAATAAAATAAGTTATACTTGCTTGTCTTTCAAAAAAAATATGAATTTGACCTGAAGAAAGTTAATCACAAAAATATTGTGGAGTTGTACAATTCTGTTTTTATCAGCAATGTTAATGGAGCACTGCTGACTTAACATAATATTTTGCTGAGGCTACTTTAGCTTAGAAAACAATGAAAGTTTTCCCTTTTTCTCTTGTGTTCCTTAACAAAATAAAATTAAATGCATCTAGTATCAATTATGACTTATTTATAAATACCTGTGGTATTGAATATATTTTTTTAATGTGGAGAAACATCCTTCTTACATGAAAGTTTGGTGTTAAATGAAAGGACACCATGGTTTTTATAACATTTATTACATCTTTAGATACAAATCCTAAGCTTGTTTGAGCCATGTTTAAACTGTAGGGACACAAAATGTTGAGATTGTTTTTTTCTGTGTGTGTGAATGATAATCTTAATCCAAACCTCCAGTGAGAGTCCAGGTCAGGCTTTAGTCATCCTTAAACAAGAAAAATCTGGTCCATTTGTTTGGCATTCTGTACTAATTTCAAAACAAACAAGTGGGAGATTCCAAATCAGAATTACTATTTAATAGGAAAATTAAGATAAGGGCAATAATACAGACACACTGGTTTGAACCGATGGTGTCAGGATACAACCTGTCACCCTGTTGGGAATGGGGATGGTAGCAGTCCCATTAACTGGTGGCTGCAGTCTGGATGGAGTGGTTCTGTTGAAGCAGTGATCCTGTAGAAGAGTCTTGTCTTCATCTGGAGGTTGAGTGGTAACTCTTGTCCTCTGGGAATTCAATAGGTAGGGCCCCTTAGTGCTCCAAAACCTCAGATTATATCCAGGTGGGAATGCTTGGTCCCTCCCCTTGGGCAGGACATCTCACAATGGGATGATGGAATTCCATGGGTCATGCACTGGGTCCTTGATGTGCCATTAACAGAGAGAGCCCCCGGAGAGAGTTACAGGAGGCATGGAGGAGATAAGGAACACTGCCCTACCTGTTGTAACAGCCTGGGAAGATGGAAGTAGAGTACAGACTTTTGGTTGCATCCTACAGTGTAACCTAAGACACATTCACATCACCATTGCTGTTTTACTGTAATCCTGATGTATGGTGTGGATCCTTTATTCTTGTTGAGAGCTGGTTTTTAACATTCCTTAGTGTTTTAGAAGCCCATGGATTTATCTGCTCATTTGTATCTGTTCCAGTGCTTGCAGTGTAGCAGAGAGTGTGCAAAACTGGCTGCTAAAACCAGAGGTATTTTTGTGTGCAAATCAAACGGATGATTTTATGTAATTGCCACAGGTAAGAATTGAGAGAATTATACGTGGGATGTATTTGGAAATGTAATGGAGTTTGATCTTCCTAATTTAAATACCAGCACACACAATAATGAGTATGTTTATATGAAACAGATACAAAGAATCTGGCACTTCTACTTTTACCCTTCAAAGGGTAAAAAAATTACTATTTTAAATAAGCAGGAGAAATGCAAGGTCCTCTTCTGTGCAATGGTTGGATGGCTGTTGTACCTATGTATTCCAAACATCTACTGCTTTTGAGATATTCTTCTATGTATTCCACACGGGGGCATGGTGAGGAAGCAGGGGAAAGGAAACGATGTGCAATCGTGCTTTGAGTATTTTCTAAGATCCTCCTTGATCTTTAACTATCACATTGATGGTACCTGAGTGAATTTAACTTCATACCTTAGCTAAAGTCTTGTCCATAGGGGATCATTTTATCTTGCCTGCAAGATATCAGAGTAAAGGAAATAATATGATTTGATAACTGTGTTTTGTCATGATTGAAAAGGAACTGGGAGATGCTCTGTTTGTCTTTTTAAATAATGAAAGTTGAATCAAGATTGTCATCTGATCTGTCAGAGGATTCAGCAGCAATAACTATCTTCCATCTCATTACTTCTCCTTCCTTTTTGAAACTTTTTAATCTTTGCAAGAAAAATTGTCAACAGTTGTAGATCTCCAGTGTTTGTTGTGCCCATTTACTGCGTGACATTAGGATACGTTCTTACTTCTAAAGCCTATTTCCCGAGTTGGTGATTTTGTGAGGAGATGACAGTGTTCTCACCTGTCAGATGCTTCCTGTGTTCCTTATCCCTGCAGGTTTGAAGAGAATAACCATTTATTTATCAAATTCATGCTCTTTATCCCTGCAGGTCTGAAGAGAGAAAAATAATGACTTTTCTAATCTAATTCTGTTTTTAATTAATATTTTAGTTTAAAATGGTGGTTAAGGTTTTTTCCTGCCATATGTGTTTGCTGGTTTAGATTTTTCAAAGCCATTGCTGAGATCATGTCAAGGGTCTACTGTGATAATTTGTTTCCACTTGTGGGCAGGGGCAATTTCATTAACTTTAAAAAGATGTCTGTCTTAGCAAGATGTGCATACTTATTATTCTTAACACTGTACCAGTTGGTCAGTAGTCACAGACTGTTGTTCATTTCTACCTACATGGGGTAGAAGATATCTTTAAGATAAGATACTCTGAAACATAAGGAATTTGAGAATATTTTCCAGTTGAAATTCACATATTTGGGAACATGTCATCATTAGAAACACGTATTTACAAGTGCTTTATTTAAAAATGCCACTGCAAATGATGAACAGAAAAGGAAGAGAAACAGTATTGAGGTATAAAATGTGTCATGTATTTCTCATGAGAGACCTTTGACTGTCCCACTATTGCAGGGCTGAGGAGGTTCCCTGTGAGTTCCTTGTTCCATTGTCCTTGTTCCTTGTATTGGAGTGCAGTGAAAGCCAGCAGACTCATCTAAAACTGATGTTATTCCAAATCTTGAATCTAATTTTTGTTGGTTGTCAGTTGAGCTGCTGCACTCTGCAAAGCCTCTACTGTCAAGAGCTACAGAATTCTGAACATCTGTTTAAGAAAGTCTTTTGTGACATCCTGATTATATTTCATGACAGTCTTGCTATGTTCAGCATAATAATGGCAATGAAAACTTCCAAAATTAGTTTTAATATAAGCTCATATTATATGCAACACAGTGATAAACCTCATAAAAATGCCATTGCCATTGAGTAATTAAATATCATTACCTGTAGTGGCTGCTGGATTGTCTGTTGTTTGTTAAGGAAAGGGAAGCCTAAGTGCTGTGTATACTGAAAGCAATTCAATTTGCCCAGTTAGCAGCAAGGTTTAAGATTGATTTCAGTTGCATGATTTGTCTTACAATATTAGTTATTTTGTGCCTTTTGATGTAAAAATATTAGCCCTAAAATACTTTATATTGTTGAGGCTTAATTTAACTCTAAAACTTTCTATGCAGATTCAGTTAAAAATTAAGTTTAAAATATCCATCCCATATGAAAGAAGAAAAGGCAGTCATCATCTTTCTGTCCTCCTTGGAGTGCTGGGCACACTGAATAGTGAGCATGTGCCACAGTCTGCTGTTTTCTTTAGGGCTTTATGTCTGCTCTGTTAGACCTGGATGCCCAGGGCCTGGCCTTCACTGCTGTGCAGTGCTTCATAATAAGGATGTGATGGTGCATTTGGCACTAACAAAAGGAAGTACAGAAGTAATTAATTAGGTTTGACTCTGCAGATGACAGTGTAGCTCAGATCACGTCAGACTATAAAAATACCACAAATAATAGACATTTGGAAGTAGTTTCCAATAAGTGGAAAAATGTCTTTTTATAGGAAAATAATTTTACTGAAGCTGGAGAAACAATAAGGAATGACTCAGAAACTGGTAGACTCTTTATTCCAAGTTCCCTCCAATACCTTTTGGCAACTCTCAGAGATTTAGAACAGTGAAGAATAGGTAATGTGAAAGAAAACAGTATTTTTTTCACAGTTCTCCAGAAAGCAAAGAAAGATAATTAAACTTAAATAAACTCTTCAGATCAGCTAGTTGTATATGATGGCAGTTATTTACTCAGTTAAAATGTCTCAATTTATTCTTCAAAGCAGTATTGGTTTGGTTGTTTCAGCAATATTTCTGTAAATTAGGGATGCCAACAGACATACTTAGCTCTATTAACCAAGGTGAACTGATATGGAGAAGGAAACCCTGTAATTTACTCACATCATGTTCAACAGGGTTCTTGAAATTTTGCTGACTTTCTCCAGTTGCATACGTCACTGAGTTGATTTTGATTGCTTAAAAGCACATTACCCATCAGTGTTTCAAGCTAGATAAAGAACTGAAGAACGTAACTGCTGTAATCTAATGAATTTTCTTCTTTTCCCATATATAAAATGCTATAATAAATTAAAGGCACTCTGATAAAAAGACTGGTTTGATCTTTTAATATTAGAGTCAGAGACTAGGAAGCAGCCAATTTGTAGCTAAGAAAGCTGGATTTTAATAAGCCTTTTGTATTCTGGTAAACTACACTAATGAAAAAAATGTCTTGTCCCTACTTGCATTTTCTAGATTTTAAACATATTTTTACTTGTATTAATCTTTCCTTTTCTTTGCCTATTTTGTATGTGTCTCATTTAGAAGATTGTGGTGGAATGGGAATTCTTAGTGAAGTCACAAGGACTATGATTTCTTAAAGAATCCAGTTAAACCATTACGTAGCGACTGATAGCTGCTTAATGACTGTCTTAAGAACCTCTTACTGTTTTTCTTGACAATGGTTTTAATGGGAGAAAAAAAAGGTTGAAAGTTGTATTCATGCAAAGCAAGTCTTTTAGATTACTTCCTGCAGTAGCTTGGTAGTAACTATTTGCACTGATAACCTGGGCTGAGTGCAGTGTTTTTGAATGTCAGCTATCAATAAAATAGAACTCTTTTAACGCCACAGCTGAATATGCTTCTTTCATTTTCCTTATGTTGGTTTTGATCCACTGCAGCAGATTTTGAGTTGTGTTGAGATAAACATTAAATCATTGCTTTCAAGAAGAGGAAAATACTACTGGCAACAAATGTCCTCTCTTTTTTCCTGTTTCCTTGCATAAATGCTACATTCTCATTTTGGATCCGGATAGCTTTAGTCAACAGTTTCCTGTGGCAGTTATGTCTCAGTGTTTGAGCCCTTGTTAGGATCACTAAGTAACACATAGTAACAGCAGAAAATACGATAAACTTACCTGGTGTGTGAAAACGGGGTGTTTTTAGGTGTATCAAGTGAACTCATCTTCACATCAGTATTTGCTAGAGCTGAAGAACTACTGTTTGAAGTTTCAATATATTTCTTTGTCACAAGTGAATATTCAAAATCATGATCCTTCTTTTAAATGGAGGTGCATCACACAGACTAAAGTCTAAATGATATGTGCTAGTTTCATTTGGAAGTATAATTAAGGTGTATAATGTCATTTAACTGTTTAATGAACTCTGCATAATGTAATGGAATACAAATATTTGACCTTCCTGACAGTGACTGATGGATTGAAGTTGCACAGCATGATATCATTAGAATGTCAAAGAACATCATTATTCATGATTATCAGGAATTATTCAGGTGAAATGGCAAATGTAATGGAAAGCTATTATTTTTGTGGGGGCCGCAGATTGACTTTCTTTGTAAGTATCAGTCTTTTGATGATACAGGGGGAAGGTACTCAGATTTATTGAGCTACAAAGAATTAATGTTACAGGTTAAACAAATGTCAGTAATATCAGAAAAGTACTTTCAGTAGGTCATGTCATGTATTCAGTGTCTAAGAGTAACTACTAGAGGTAATGTTTTAACTTCTGCTTTTACTTCCGCTAAAAATTAAAGCCATCTTTAGATTACAGGGGTTTGCAGCATAAAAATATATCAATAACCACTATTTTCTGGCTGACATTTTAGATTAGCAGAGAGGAAAAATACCATAGAGTCTTTATAGTAGAACTGCAGTTTCACCCTCTATTCTCAGAGGCCTAAATTCAGAGCCCAGACCTTTGTTCTGAGAAAATTTAAACTGAAATCACAATGAGGTGTTTTTCCTTCACTTAAATGCTCAAGAAGTTGATGGCCTGGGTCAGGAAGTACCACATACTTTGGAACAGGCCACTCAGATGCCTAAAGCTGAGCAAACAGTTCTGCAGTTCATTGAATTATGGCCTATAGAAATAAAAACTGAGTAACCTCTGTTGATTTTGGATAATTAAGATCTTACACCTGAGACATGAATGAGCTGTGAAAGTGCATTTTGCCTGGACAAAAACTGTAGCAATGTTTTATGACATGCTGTCTGCTGGATGCGAGTCATGGCAAACGTTATGTTTTGGCCCTGCCCTACAGATACCAACCACGCTGTTCCCTCCAGTGGCAAGTGGCAGTGCCTAAGAAGGAGCTGAAGGAGCAGCCGCTGTTCACAGTGAAAACAGGATGAAGTTGCAAATTATTTAACTGACTGCACAGAACAGGCAATTTTCTCAGGAGCCCTGGAATTTCTGTAGAGTTTCAGTGGTGACGGTGGTGGTGCCTACTATGAATATTTTGTATACAACTTGGCTTTTATTACTAAGAGGTGGTCTACAGACAGGTCAGTGGCTGCAGCATCGTATGGGCAAAGGCAGAGCAAACACCGTCTGATCAGGAAATCTGTGTGGTGGTGGTTGCATGATGTGCTGTAGGAACACACGTGTTAATGTCATTTTAGTGTTGAGACAGGATTGTGCCTTGCCTGTGGGTTATATGTTAGGTGTTGGTAGCTTTAGTCAGGGATAGGTGTCCCTAATCACTTCCTAGCCCAAGAACTTCTGTGCTTTGAAGCTTTAAAAAATACGTGATTGACCAGTGTAGATGGCTAAGACTAACCACCCTCCTAATTCCTATAGCTGCCTGCATAGACACATGCTGTCTGAAGATATTAAAACTACTGCCTTGGTGAGGTACTCCTACAGATTAACCACATACAATGGAATTTAGCATGGAATTTAGTACAACTGGCTTTTATTTTACTTCCCTGTTGAATTTTGCCATTTCTGTTAAGCTCTATACAGCCTCAGAGGAAGCATCNAATTTGGAGTGCTTCTTGATTTGTATATTAAACCTAAATCCCAGTCCTAATGCTCTAATTTACTTTCTGTTCATGATGTGCAAGTCTTAAAGCCAGGCTGAAGTTGGCAGCTTGGGAATTTATGTGGAAGGATATTTTTTCTTAAGTGCCTGTACAATGTAAATGTGCTTGAATGGGATGACAGAAGGCCAGATAATTTCCAGTACCTATTTTCAGGGTGTTAAAGTCTTCTGAATATTCTTTTGCTCCTTGCTGCTCTGGGCTTCTACCTCAGGCAACAGGTTTTCAATCTCACCAGAACTCCCACTTCAAAAGTTGTCAAATGACTGCTCAAGCAGGAAATGGGAACCTTGAACATGGCGTGTGTGATTTGAGGTGTGTGTTATTACCAGGGAGCTGAACAGTAGCCTATCCTTGGATATGCAAAAGATGGTGAGATATAACCCTGTACTGATTAGGAAAGTCTGCCAATGAGAGAGAAGTTATTGTTCCTGTATTTTTTTCTCTGCAAAGCACTGGAATGCAATTACAGAACTCTGGTGGGGTTTGCCAGCTGTTCATCCTCCAGCAGCTGGGTGGGCAGTGCCTTACATGCCAGGGGGCTGCAGTATGGCTTGGTGGCAGAATGGGGACAGTGTTTGTCAGGTGCTTCCAAGGTGAACAGTGTGCATATACAGAGAGTGTTGCTTCTCTGAATACAGAGGATCCTGGCTTGCAAAGCAGTTCCAGGAGAAACATCCCTGTGCCAGCAAGCTGCAGGCCAGAGCCAAGGGCGCTGACCGAGTCATGTGTACAACATAAACAAATTCCTATGCAATTTTCAACATCATGTTCTGTTATTTTATTGCTCTTAGTTTACAGAATAGAATAAAACAAACAAAAGACCAGTCAAGGTGGTGCTAATTTGACATCTCTGCACTGCTGTGAATAGTCCTTATTAATTTGAGGTCTTTTTACTTATTCAAATGAGATCACTTAATAAAACTATCTTTGAGTAGAACTTTCTGGGAGCAGATGCTGTATTTATATAGCAAAAATAGAATTTTAAAGCTTTATGAAATCCTAATAAAAATAAGAGACATTATTACATATTACTGTCTTTAGTTACACATTTATAATTTATTCTAAATAAAAGGAATGATGTATGTGTGGGGTCAATACATTATTTCTTGATAGATTCAACTCTTTCCTAACTGAGGTTTCCAGTTTGAGCTAAATTTGCAAGGAAAGAAGTATAAAGGGTTTAGGATATGAACATTTATCATGTGTGTATCATGATAAGATTTACATTTTGTACTTTATCTTTAGGCTGGAAAAGTTCCCTGCGAGATTTGGCAGAGGGGCAGATTGTAGGTCAGAAGTAAGCAGGCAGCAGAGTGGAGGAGACATACTCCATAGAAATTACACTAAATTGATTCCCTGAGGCATAGATCCATACAAAAACAGTTTGAGTTTGGGTGGGTTCTTAAACTATTTTCACTGCTTTTGAAACCCTTTGTTTATTGCATCATTAGTAAAACAGAAATGAAGAATGTCTTCCTATTTAAGAATAATAGTTCTCTTGAAACCTTTGAAATATTTTACTAAGCAACATGTAATATTGTAATCACACTATAGCTTAAAATACATCTGAGAATGTAATTCATATATTCAGATACTCCTGGTATTGTTGATCAGGCATGTGTTTTATTTTCAAGAATCTGCAGCACTAGTACAATATATTTTAGCTGTTTCCATTCTCAGGTTAGTTTGTTGCTTTAATCCAATGCTTGTGCATATGTTATCTTGCTTGATGACACAGGAAAAATTGAAATGGATTAAAATGCATTTTAATGAATTACAATTACCTGTATTCATAAGATATATTGACGTAGAAGTAGCTTTGTGAGCCATTACAGTTATAGGAGCAGTTCTAAATTCTATAAGGGTTATATTTATCTCAACCTGAATGATAAGAAAAACTGAGTTATTATATGGAAAATAAACATGAGATTTAGAGTTAGTCTTCTATCCTTTCCAGTGTAGGTGACTCAGGTTTTCCATAGGAGGATACACCTGCTATAGGCTTGACTTGAAAGAGGACTAATAATATGTGGTGTCCTTTATCCCTTTGTGCAGAGTCTCTCAACTCCTCTTCCTCTGGCTATATAGGCCAAACAAACAGCAAACAAAAGGAAAAGCCCTAATTTAATGATTACTTGTTACCTCCAAAAATAGTAGGGTGAAAATTGCATCTCTTCAATTTTTTATGGCTATTATTACAGTCTGGGACCATGTTCAGCATGTGCTTTCCACTTCAATTGTTAACAACTTTTGTGCTCCATCTTGGAGTCTCAATCTTTTCTACTGGCTTGTAGGGATTCTCAGGTCTCTTATAGCAAGTTTAATGGAACAATAATCAGATTTGATCTAAAAGATGTTGTTTTCCTGTATAATAAAGAAGATCTCCAGTCTCCTAGGACTTACTTTCTTTAGTTTTCCATCCTGCCCTACCATGGATCCAAGTAGAAGTTTCACATACTTATTATAAGGCTATTTATATTCATGAATATTTCCATATAGAAGCAACAAAATGAACTTTTGAGTAATACCTTAATTAAAATTAAAAATAAGCTTTTAACAAGCCTGTTGTTTTGATGTAAATATGGAGAAAGGTGAATACTGTGTCATCTTAAGGATACTGGTATTTGAATTCAAGTTTTTTTCTTCATCTTCAGGGAATGTTGATTTTCCAGCAATGTAGGACTGTGTACTGTAAACATAAAGAGATATTAGAATGATTACACATAGAGTACTTCTCATAAATATCTTTTTAGTCTAGTTTAGGCATTAGAACAAATACTGTTGTAATGGCACATGTAGTTCTGTTCCTGATGTAGTAAATTTTAAGGGATCAATAACAGCTTAAAGACAGAATCAGTAGCTACCTCACATGTCTCCATATGAATGTAATGGCTGTCTTATCTGTGAGGAGCTGATGGCTGTAAAATGAAATGCATTTAAATAAATGCCTAAGGATGATTAAAATATCTTACAGAACCAAAGCACTTTAGCTGTAGATAGTCATTAAATTGACCATTAATAACTTACAATATAAGGGAATATTACTGTATTCATAAATTTTGTATGTAGATTTTATTATGCTGGCATATTATATGAATTGATTCCCTGACACCTTCTGGCTGTGGCTATATAGATGATAGTGTCTTGCAGGAGTTTTCTATAATCTGGGAGTTCTGATTGACTGTTTCCAGCTAGAAATCAGAGTTTTGTTCTGGGTGGCAATTCTTTCAACCTGCTGGCAATCAAAGAACATAATTACAGTGTTGTGTTTGGAATGGTCATAATGTTTTGTCAGTATTTCTGTCACAAACTCCTTTTCTTCCAGTGCTTATAACTTGAACATAAAAACATTCTCAGACTTGTCAATTATGTTTACAATATTTTTAACCTGCTCTGAAAAGCAGCTTTGGTGGCACCTTGTATCCAGCCAGGGTCCCCCCACCACAATTCTGTATTTGCAAAAAGTATATATGGAGGTGTGTGTGCTCACACACAAATGAACACTCCCTTTATATTTTTAATACCTGCCCAGTGTAGTCAGGCCTCCAGTGACATTTCTTGTACATGAATCAAGAGCAAGTAGCCCGAATTATAAAATAAGGTACATCTTTAGCATGTGATAATATCATTGTAGAATGCTTTTTAATACAGTTTAGGGAGAGGGCTTAATAGGACATAGCAGTACTTACCTATAGAAGTTCTCTTTATTAAAAAAATAAAAAAGTAGTTGGAAATAAATCAGAATGAGAAGTTTGATTATTTCCACAACATGAGCTTAGGTCGATTTCAATTGCATTCAGGAAAATACAGTATGTGGATCATACGTAAAATGTAATTTCTGTGGTTTGAAAATACAATTTCTCTAGTACAAAAATATCTCCTGCTGATAAATTTCATCTTTCATACAAAGTATGAGTGTTTCTCAACTGGAATATGTTTTCATTTTTAGAAGCATTAAAGTAAAATTAACCAAAAGGATAAAGTTGAAGTGTTTTAAGCTTATTATAAGGTGAGAATTCATTTAAACAATTCACCTGTAGGAAATGTTACTCAAGGCAACCTCTTCTTGCAATATGTTTCAATTTTAATATGAGGTCTTTTTTCTACTGAAAACAAGTTTCTAAACAAAATCAGATTGTTAAGGTTTGCTTAGAAATAGCAGATTGCCAGAAAGGTGGTGAGGAAACTCCAGTTCTTTGCAAAATGCCTTTCTCTCAGTATCCCTGTGTGAAAATTTTCTTACACTTTCTTCTATAAGAAATATTCTGAGTTATTTAGAAGCAAAGACTTGTTAAAGGAACAACTTGTAAGGTGCAATGCAGCACTTACTTATCTAGACCCATAGGTAAAAGTGAAATTCATATTTATGATCAGAACTACGACACAGAGCAGGGCCATTTGAGAGGGCTGAAACAAAATACACAGTAAGAGAGTTCTGCATTAAGAAGCTTTCTGCATGTCAGCTCTTTGAAAGGCAGTAGTTTTTAATTGTTTTCCCATTTTACACTTTTATTAGCAATGGGGCTGAGGCTGTGGTCCTGGTCAGTGATCTGAGTGCTCCGAGCTCCAATGGGTGCTCGGCACACGCAGCCAGGCCAGAGGCTGAAGTCATCGTCAGCCAGAGAAAGGCTGCTCTGGCCGAGTGAGGCTCACACGGAGCTTTGGGCTCTGCTCCGGCCGAGTGAGGCTCACACGGAGCTTTGGGCTCTGCTCCGGCCGAGTGAGGCTCACACGGAGCTTTGGGCTCTGCTCCGGCCGAGTGAGGCTCACAAGGAGCTTTTGGGTGTGCTTTGGCTGAGTGAGGCTCACACAGAGCTTTCGGCTCTACATATCAGTTATTCATAGGTGTAAGATGCTCACCAAAATTTAAAGACATTGCTAGCGCCAACTTCCTTGTATGATTTGGCTGTGGGATGCAGGCTTTTTCTCCAAGCTTCTTCAGCCTAAACCAGACTCCTTATCTACTAAATTTGCCCAATGCAGAATTTTTTAACACTAAAATACACATAGAGGAATGCTCACAGACAAATTTCCATGGCAACTCCGAAGTCACTTCTCAGAAGACTTCATGCTGCTTTTCTGTCCAGCTTTTTCACAGTACTATTACCAATAAATAAACTGAGAATTAAAAGACAGTTTCTCTCAAAGCATATGTTTGGCAGGTGTTTGTATGACACACAGTGACCCTGAAAGAATCTGCTGGATTCTGTTTTGTTTGTCTAAGTTCTTATTTTAAGTGCGTTAAAGTGTAGTTGTTTAATGAGATAAACTAAGGGCAATTAATGAGAAACTAACAGAACATTTTTGAGTTCGTATTCCAACAAGCAAAAATTTAGTTGATATTCGGTTAAGAGTGCTTGAAGTTAAAAGTGAAAACATAAATCCCAAACACTCTCATTATAATTCATAAAAGGAAGTAAATCACAAATTATTTGGAACCTACACGACCCTAATATGCTTTCATATATTTTTCATGTCTCTGATAGATACTGCCTCACCTTGCTAAGGTTAAAGTATTTATTGTTGATTATATGTGCTTTACTGCACATAGTCCTGGTAGGAAAGTGAATGAGGTTTGAAAACACAGGTGTTGGAACACTGGCAGTATTGCTAGGCTTGTGTAGGGGAATGGGGGGATTGGATATAGGGTTCTACAGGAAAGGACTTCAAAAAATTAGCCTAGAAATATTTCTTGCTTTTTGATGAACGGTTGTTACATGTACTGTCCTAAATGAACATTAAAGAAGTAGCAAACTAAAACAACTAGAGAATCTATGTAGTCAGTGATACATGTTAAAAAATAAAATACAAGTAACAAATAAAAAGTTTTTGGGTGTATCTGACTGTAGAAAAAGCTGCCTTGGCCTAAAAAACTTTGGTTTGGTGTTACAGGCTTTTCCCCTCAGCTGTATTCTTACTTTCATATGTTTGCTCTTGCTTCTCTTTCCTGTAGGAAACATTCCCACACCTAGCAGACAGCAACAAACCAGTTCCACTGAGCCCAAGGGGGTTAGTCAGGGCTTGCCAGTTATATATTGAGTGTTACATATTACACTGGGTATAGTATATATCTTTTTCCTGGGGTTGGAGTGGATGCTTGTTGTGTAGCAGCTCCAATGGAAAGGTTTAGATTGTGCTGCTTTGGAACTGGTCAAACCTGCAGCTCCTCGAGCTGTTTGGATTTGCTTTCTTCCTTGGATGCTCTCGTGGTTTTGATCCTGGCTAAGTGCCAGGCACCCACGGCAGCCGCTCACTCATTTCCTCCCCTGCCACAGCTGGGCAGAGGAGGGAAGGAGAGGGGGAAAAAAACCGAGGGAATTAACTCAGAGGTCTATGAGTTGAGATAAGGAACTGGGAGAAAACACTCTAAGGACAAACTAGGCTCAGCTTAAAGTTGCAAAGTGAAATTTATTACTACCTGAGTTAGAAGGAGGATATGAGAAATAAACTTTTAAAAAACACCCTTCTTTTCACTCCCCACCCTCCCTCCCTCCTACCAACAGTGCAAGGGGGGCAGGGTGTGGGGGTTCAGGTCAGTCTGTTTTCAAGATCTTTTTTCCTTGCTTAGGGAGAGGAGTTTTTTC
>VYZT01056261.1:0-32184 GCA_013400735.1 Pomatostomus ruficeps | reverse complement strand
GGACCCCATGGACTGCAGGGGGGACACCCCGCCTCACCATGGGCTCACCACGGCCTGCAGAGGAATCTCAGCTTTAGAGCTTGGGGCACCTCTTTTTTCTTCTCCACTGACTTTGGTGTCTCTATGTTGTTTTCCTTCACATGTTGTCACATCCTCCTCCTTCTCTAACTAAAAGCAGCTGCGTGCACATTTTGTTTTGATTTTTCCCTAAATATGTCATCACAGAGGCGTAACCAACTTTTCTCACTGGCCCAAACATGGCCAGTGGCATGTCCATCACCTTCAGAGCCATCAGAGATTGGCTCTGCTGGAAATGGTGAAGAATTCCAGAAACTTCTCACAGGAGCCATCTTCATGGCCCCCTCCTCTCTACTAAAACTACAACCAAGAGAGAACCAAGCACAGCAGCACTGGAGGGTGTCTTGGAGCAATGCAGGAACAGTGCAGGGGGACAAACCAGGAGCTGGAGTGGCTGGGGGACTGAATCCCATGACCTTTCCTTTCTGCACTGATGAATATTAATCAAGGGAAGGATGGATTATGAAGATTTCCAAATAGTGCAAGAGATACATGTGTATGAAGTGTATTAGATTGAGAAGCTGATAAATATTACAAAAGACATCTGTAACTTATTTCTCTTTTATGTGCCAGAATGCTTCCTGCCATACACGTTATCTTTGATAACATTGAACTGATATTAGAAAGTCTTACGTCTAATCCTTTCATTTATGTTGAGCTTTGCAACTAGAAACACTGAATTTTAATTTAAATTAATTATTTATATTCTCTTAAAAAACCACACTTAACTAGCTGAGCAGAAATCACATTTTTGCCAATCAAATTTATGCTTGCCTTCAAAAAATTCTTTCTTGTCAACAAACCATATTGGTATTGGAAAGTAAAAGTTTGTAGTTGTTTGATGATCTTTTTTTGTTCAATATGTTTAATTGAAATTGTGGAAACATAAGCATAAAAATGCTGGGGAGCCTGTCACCTAGGGGGATACCTTCTCTTGCTTGCTTATTTTTGGTGCTTCAGCTATTCCTTTGATACCGTGTATCCCTGCTTGCAAAGCTAAGGCTGAAAAGCCAGGAGATGTTGGATATGAAAAAAGATCTAGTAAAATATCTAGGTAGAGAAATCTGCTGACTGAAAAAATCCAGAATTAAGACAAACCTAGCAAAAAATCCTGGTCAAACCTTTGGAAGTAATGTTAGGTGTGAGCTTAACAACTGTAGTCATGTGTACGTGTGTACTGCTTAAACCAGTTGAGTAGCAACATTTTCCTTCTTATATTTCTCTTTGCTGAGGACAGAATGAAAACTTTCCAAACATTTTTGTTTTGATTCAATCAAAAGGGTTTGTTCTGTCCTTGAACATAAAAGAATACTTGAAGTATTCACACAAATATAGTTACAATTTAAGAGCTGACAGTTATTAAAATGTTTATTTCTGAAAAATCTGAAATATTACGTTAATAAACACTATTTTAGTATAACTTTTTAGGGGATGCTTAAACCAACTTTTTCTTGAACTTTTTCTTCTTCTAGGGCAAGTGTTCACCTCCTTCCTTTGCTGACAGGCTTCTCCAGTTAGCCATCTGCATTCCTATGTCCTTGTGCTCTTCCTTTTTAGCATTCAGGTCTGTGAACAAATGTCTCATTGCTGTTGCATCTCTTCTGAGAGGGCTATAAGAACATTGCCCCATGTACTCTGTAAATACTGGTAGGGAAGGGGAGAAAACACTTACACATCACTCCTTTTGCAGTGAGATGAAAGGAAGAGATTTGTTTTCCCATGCAGAATCCCTATTTTCTCTTCTCTTTCTTTGAGCCTATTAATGAAAGACAGATGCACTTTCTAGACATTGGAAGGGCAGTCAGTCTCCAGAAGAGCAGAAGCCAGAAGAATGAGAACTTCCAAGTTGTTTTCGGCCTTCCCAAACAATTCATAATGCTCAGAGTGTGTCTTTGAGCATTCCAGCTGGAAGACCATGTTTTAGTATCATTAAGCTGAATTGTGCTAAGTCTGCTGTTGCCTTCTGGCAGATTGCAAAAGGCTTTGTGGAAAATTTGTCTAACATTGCTGTGTATGCTTCCAGCAGGTTGTTACATGGCTTTGATGGATAGCATACAGGTAGGAAAAATCACTATAACATCTGGGAAAGCAAGAATACAGGCAGAGATATTCTTCTGGAAGAAGGTGACTACCTAGAGGTGCTGACAGATGGTGAATAAACAAACTTGTCATGTGATTTGATCAACTAATTATGGTTTTGGACCATGTAGTGCAGTGATATGAAGCCAAAACCAATCTAGAGGTGTTGCTGATTTGAGTGTACCTGGCACTTTGACTCAGCTTAATCTCTGCTGTGTAACTTCTCACACATCAGCAATCATGATGGAGGGGAACATTGTTCTGTCCCTGACACTTTGTTGTTGTAAATACTGTCATGATGTTATCGAAGTGAATGTCACTATCAAAGGAGGCACTGAGGTTGTTCTTTGAGGAGAGGATATAAGTTACACCCATTCTGCGTTAGACAATGATGGATTGCTATGGAATGTTCAAATAGAAAAGAAACTTTTATCAAAGTCATAAAAAGCAGTATGCTGGAGAATAATAAGACACAATGGGGAGGGAGAAAAAGCATCAGCAGAAACCTTGACTGTCAGAAAGTTTCTGAGAGTAAGATGTGCAATCAGTGTACTTCTAGTCTGTTATGTCTTGTATTTTTAAAATTTAGGGGTTAAAACCAATGCTGTGTCTAGGAGAAGGGTTCTATGCTTGTGGAGAAGTAATATGAGATGATTTAATAACCATTTTTGAAATTCCTAAGAGTCTTTAACATCTGGGAAATTAAGGCCTGAGGGACTTCATCCCTGAACTTTGCAATTCTAAAAAGTACACAGCATTTTTTACTTGTCTTACTGACGGTAACAAATTAGACTTAATCCTGATTTATCTACTTTTCCTGAAAAATCAAGACTTAACTGACTTTTTAAATAATATGCACATACTATTAATGAAACTTGATCTCCTTAATTTAACATGAAGAATAAAAGCAGACTTTTCTCTTGTATGCTTTAGCATTCAATGAGGCAAATGGTAGATGCCAATTTTTGGGAGAAAGCAAGTAATGTTTATTCAAGCCACTTGATTTTCCTGCAATTTATGGGATATGATAATTGCTGCAATTTTAAGATCAAAAAGGCATTTTTATTCACTGGAACACTAATGTCTTTAGGGGTTTGGGACTGTCTATTAATCCAGAATGTACAAAGGCTTAAAAAAAAAAAATATCCCAGATTTTAGTATGAGTTTGAAGGAGTGCATGAAATATGATGGTTCTCTGTGTGAAATTAATATCATGGAGAGTTTTATCAGTAGGAGTGAATTAACCACACTCAAAATCCATGAATTGCCAATATTGGAATAAAGAAATCTATGTGCTGTGCTTCAATATAACGGATTGGAAATGGAGGGAATGTATGCACATGTATACAAATAGGCAGTAAGAGAATTTAAAAAGCTGTTACCGATAAAAAGGTATTAGAGTATTGTAAGGAAGTTTCTAATTCTAATGAATGAACTCTTTAACATGCTGGTAATGCTGCTTCATTTAAATTGAAAATAAAATATGGTATAAAAAGAATATTCCCCAAGTGGCATCCATGGACTAGAAATAAATGTGGTTGGCAGAAGTGCTGTACTTTAATCTTTGTGCTTTCAAGAGTCTGTGTTATAAAATGTCTCTTCATTTGTGGGTGTCACACCGTAGAAGTGTCTGCAGCCTGTTCCTGGGTGAGGCTGTGCCCAGTGAGGTCACATGGGGTGGCAGGACAAGGGCAGGCTGATCACACTTGCAGTGTCTGATTGGGTGGCAATAGCTGTGAAAAATGCCTTCTCATTGAGATGGTTCTGCAGTTCTGTCAAGCTGTGGCTTGTGCTCAGGAAAGCTTGTGCGTCCTTCTCAGGGAACTGTTGTTATGCTGTGGTTGATCCAGTCTTCTCTTCTGTGGTGGTTTGCTGTGTGGTCTGTTTGCTGTTGGCACAGGGCAAACAAAATCTTCAGGCTGTAGATTTGATCCATATTGTGCCACTTCTTGGCACCTTCCAGAGGCTTTGTAAAGGCCAGTGACAGGCTTGCCATGGTGAGGTGGTTGGGACTGGAGTCCCTGCTCAATGCTGCTGGGGACCATAAATACTGTATTTTATCATGAACATAGTTGCATCATAGCCTTTAATATCTGCAGGCTTTTGTATCTATCTTTAGACAGTCTCTCTTTTGATAACAAAAATCACTGGGATTAAACAATAGAGTATTTAATAGAGTTGTAATGTTTCCCCTAAGAAGTGCTTTCACTAATGACTAGGTCCATAGACTCTTATCCTAGATCCTGTACCCGTTAATGTTTGATTACAATTAAATATCTCAAAAATGGACCTCACTCAGCACAATCAGATTATGGATTAAAACAATGAACTGTAATCAGACAAGAGTGAAAGCATGTGCAACCAAGTCCTTCTAGAGGGATGTTTCTCTGGGTGATGCTGCGGGAGTGCACAAACTATGTAAGTTGAAATATGACAAATTAGCACCCTAAATTTAAAACCAGTTTGTTGATTGCAGTTTACAAATTTTCCACAGTATTACCTCATTCCCATCTGCCTATTTACCAGTGTATTAAAATATCAATTGTGTGAAACTTGACTGTAATTTTCTGGTGTCCCTAGGAAGACTACAAAATTCAAGTTTTCTCTGAATTGGTGGTAAAACCTGAAAATGTGCTCTAGACTGAAGAGCATTAGAAAAATTAGCCAGGGCTAATCTGGGACAGAAATTGCAAAAATTTTCCTCCCACTCCACTGACAGCATAAGACCCTAAGGGTTCAATGAATTGGGTACCTAAATATTTTAATATGCAAGTTTTCACATTTTGCAGATCATTGAGGCATTTTTTTAATGCCATAAGATTGGGAGGGAAAAAAAAGGAAGACCTAGGGAAAAACGCTGGAAGGAAGAGAAATATATCTTCTAGGCAATTGGAGAGGCTTCCTACTGAAAAGCAACATCTGGCAGGTGTCAGACTTTTGATAAATTTTCCAGGAAGCTGTGTCACTACAAAACAATAGCAAATGGGCTTTTGTAGGTGTAAGAACTTCCTTTCCAGCTTAAGATAAGGCCTTATACTCCAAACTGACGAAAGAAAGATCAGCTGGTAAGGTTTAAAACTTGGTTAACACAGAAAAAGAGGAAGGAATGGGTTCGCTTCCTACACAGTGCATCCAAGGGTTTTGGCTGGTATGTAATGCCGTTTTTCTGGACCACATGCAATAATTCAATGAACAGATATTTGCATTTTATAAACTAAAGATACTGGTCCATGTTTCCTTAGTCACTCTGAGATAAGAGGGTTACATATGGCTGACTTTTAAAGACAGTGAATCATGAGAAAAAGCAAATAAATGTGTGATTCTGTGGTTGGTGTTAATTTTTATTATAGAAACCAAAATAAGAAATTGGAGCCTAGAAAGACAGGCAGATAAAAGTTGTTTTTATAATTGAATTCTCTCCAGAGAAATGTGCCAATCATGCAACTGGTAAATTGCCATTACCCAAGATGAACATTCAAGTTCAGTGGTTTATTGAATTACATCAGCTGACTGAATGATTAACTTCCCTGTTTTGTTACCAGTGCATGGTATCAAGAGAGTATACAAATAAAAAAAGCAAGGATGCCATAGAGTTTATATATTTCCTCATTTCTCCTTTGTGAACTTTATTGTTTAGAGAATCAAGTAATTTTAACTTTGGCACTGTAGTGGAGCTTTTTGGGAAGAATTAGAGGGTTTCGCTTGAATGCAAAGGATTTTTGTTCTCGGATAGGAGGCAGCTGGTTCTTTAGGAAATCAACACAGGAAGTTTACCCAGGAGGTTTCTTGTTTTCTCTCCCCCTTTAGCATGCAAAGATGAACAAAAGTTCAGTCTAGGAGATATTTTTGTTGCTACTGCCTTATATATGAAATAATAACACCTTTCCTTAGACTCCTTAGCAAAGTTGTGATCAAGTAAAGGCTGTGCTGCAGGGTGTGAAGAAATGAAGGAGTGATGAAATCAGGAGGTAAGTCACAGCCCAGATTTCTTGCTGCCTTGTGGTTTTCTTACATGCTTGTTCTCAGTGGATTCCTGCACAGATATTGAACCAAAAAGCTGCAGGTATAGAAGCCAGAAAATACTTCTTGGTTTTTGAAACTGGAAAACATTTAAGATCAGTTTTATTACATTCTGCATTTTATGTTAGAACACATTTCTGTAGTGTCATATAAATATTTGAAAAATATCAAATGGGAATGAAGAACTACTGGTGCTTGATTTTGAGATGTGTATTTTCTAGAAGTCAAAAACAACTCAGTACTAGCTGTTCATGGCATTCTTTTGGGGAGCCAAGATAATGAGAAACACATAAGAAACAGTCTGGAAATTTTGCCTTTGGATGGTTTGAAAGATACTTCAAGGGAGTTTTTTGATCTTGTGACTTTTAGGAAGATATGTGGCAATGGTCTCCTGTCTTCTCTAATACTCCACATGCCTCAAAATTTTTGAACAATAAAACACACAGCAAAAATTGAATTTTCAAGAGCTGACTGACCAAAGAGATGGTTTTTTCCTGGATGCATTTTTTATACGGTGTTTTAAGAAAATAGGATATATCCCAGTAAGGATAATTTTGTGAACTGCTGGTAAATGGTTACGCATATCCTTTTTGAGTTTGTTCCTTTTTCTTTTTTTTTTTTCCCCTTTATTATCAATTAAAAGAGGGGAAAATGACTGGAATTTCCAGGGCTGCAACAGGGATGGATGAATGAATCTTTCTACTATTTTCAAGAAGTCTTAAATCAGGTGAAGTCACATCCTTCAAAATTAAATTTAGAAACCTTTCATCTTCTTAGGAGCCATAAATCCATACAGAAAGCACTGGCTTTGTGAGCAGGGTTGAAGACATCTGCTCTACACCAGCAGCACAGGCAGTGAGTGGGATTACAGACTTATAAAGCAATGGCCTAAGAGACCTATTTTAATATGGCTAAGAAAAAAAGTAAAGTATAATTTCTTTTTATCCTCTCATAAGAGTTTAATTAAATGTTTTGTTTTCTTGAGGCAGTCCTACTCCTGGCAGTACAGCAGGACTAGAATAAGTTGGTGTGAATCTTGCATGGTAAAAAGGGCAAAATCTTTTACATTTTTAGAATGTGTAGTTTTTGGTGTTTTTCTGTGGAGTTGTTTAAATAAATTTTACTATAAATATTATCAAGTATTAAAAACTGAGAATAGATCAAAATCTGCCATCTTTCTTAAAACCAAGAAATCTCATTTGGGGGAAGGAAATCCCATGTATCAGAATACTTATTTTGATGAAATGTTTAGATAGGAATTGAAATCTGAAAAAAGGAAAAAAAATTCAGGTGATGTAAAAAATATGGTAGCAAATTACACAGCACTTTCTTTTTAGACTGTGGTTTTTTTTTTTGAGTAGTATTATTGACTTTAGTGTTGAAATTAAAGCAAGCATACAGTTCAGTAGTTTGAACATTAATGTCCAGTGGAGCTCTGAGCTGTGCTGCATGTGGAGTGAGTAGGTTCAGGGAAAGTATTGTTTTGGTTGATTGTGTAGAAAGCCACACATTTTTGATCAAAACTCCATTAGCTCACTGCTGTTTCCCAGCAGTACAAATGTATGATGAACTCACTTTTTATAGGTCTTTGTTTCACTTATGGGATCATCTTGCTCTATGTGGGGAAGTCCTTCCTCAAAGCATCATTACTGTTCAAGCACAACTGTTGTGTTACGGCAAAGCAGCAAATCCTGGGAGATGGTGCTCAGCTCTGTTAAGGCCAGCAATAAGGTCTGCAAAAGGCTGGATTCACTTTCCAGCTCAGCCACTAACTTTCCTATTCTTTTATCCTTATTTCAGAGACTGAGGAATGGCACTGCTGTTCCCACAAGGCTGAGCAGATGTTTTCTGATCCCACAATATCTGGCATTTGGCACTGCAATTAGCATAGGAATGTAAATGCTTGTAAGATGCTCTGAGATGCTCATTGCTACCTATGACCTCATCATCATCATAAACATTCTTAAATACTGGGAAAAAGCACGATGCATTTAAAAATAACATGGCAGACAGGGTACTCATTCTTCCAGCCGAAAGAAGATCAGAGAGATGGAGATCCCCAAAGCCTAATACTAATAGTACCCAATATTTTGTAATTTGTTCAAACTTTGCTTTTAGAGACAAGAAACTTCATTTGTGGGAGCCAGATAGGTTCTGCCACTTGCTGCAAAAGTGGAGTGCTCTGCTTTTTTTGGCCCTGGTTAGGTCATTTCTTCTTCTTAGATCCATATGGTACTCTTTAAAAATTAAAAATCTTCCTGAAGAATAACTTTTAAAGTAAACTTCCACAGAGGGGTTTTGGTAAGATGTCAACAAACATGACCTTTCAATCTCTAGTGCAAATGGCAATAAAACCCAAGCCTATCTAATCTGCCTGCAAATAGCTGTAGCTTCACTGATCTAGTCTAATCAAAGGAACAAGCCCACAGGGGTTTAAAGGATTTCTTGCTGTTGCTGCAGCCATTAATTTAATTGCTAGAGTACAGTGAACTCTCGGAGTACAGTAAATGTTTTGATCTGCAGGGGAATAAACAGCTGAACCCTTGCAAATAAAATCTAAAGCAAATATGGTTTTCTCTGCAATTAGTGTTGTCTTAAAGTATGTTTTAAAAGCAGGCCCCAGTAGAGCTGACATGAGTTATCATCTGCATTTCCGTGTGATCTACCACTGGTTATTCCAACATGTCCTGCAGTAACTCCAGTGAATTGCCTGCAACTGCCAAGTGAAATGCTGAGGGAGAACGTGTGCCAGTAGTGCATGTGGGGGTGGTAACACTAATTTCATCATCAGCCTGGCTGCTGCCATCCTGGTCCTCTTAAAATTATAGTCCCCATTTTGAGATGCTTTTCCCCCCAAGGATGAACTTTCAAGGTGCTACTGCACTTTTAATTACATTTAAAGGCAATTACTATACAGGGCAGTGCTTAAATTATTAGTGGAATGTAAAAAACTGATGACATGGATGAAGAGAGAACTTCTTGAACAGAGTCTTAACTGTGCAGGTTTAAAGCGATTCCAGATTAAAGAAGGTACCTGAATTTTAGTTTTATGTGGTGCTTCTCAGGGCAGAGTTGCCTTCCTTTCAGTCTCAAAGATATTTTGCTTTTGGTATTAATAGTAATAGAGGCATGGCTTTAGCAATTGTATAAGGTGTCTTTTTGTTTTAATCAAGAACAGAAAACAAATGTTTTCAGGAAAAATTGTTTCTCTATAAAAGTCTGTGAACAATTTACTGGTCAGCAAAGTTGGGTGCTTTCCCTTTTGGCAATGCGTATTCCCACTTATGGAATGATGAATCTATTTCATTTAATAATGAGAATTGGCTTGAGGCAAAGACATGCTCAGAATAAAACCAAAAAGATTCTTATTGGGTTAGAGTATAAATTGCCCTCTACCTGGTCTCCGGTCCTAGCGCGAGCACAGCTCTTTGCCTGCCCTCATGCTGGCAGATGTAGGACTGGGGAAAGTTGCTGTCCAGCCTGTGGAGGTCATGGGATAGAGGAGGGTTGTATGAAGATGGAAGTGTTCATCATAAAAGGAGTAGAATTTAAAATAATTTGTAGCTGGAAATGCAGAAACCCAAGTACAGTTGTACATTCTTAAGGTGCTTGTGTGAGATTTTCAGATGTTTAGATGAGCAAGGACTTATATTCATGACTCTGAATTCTAATTAACTGGTGAGTAATAAATACTGAAGATTTAACTGTAGCTTCCAGTGCTGCCAAATATTTAGGAGAAACAAAACTTTTCATCATATCTTTTTAGTGAGGAGTATAAGAGTACAAATATATTAAAGAATTTATGTATATGCTTTCTTTTTAATGGAAAATTGAAAACCGCCTTTTGGTTTCCCATTGTCAACCACAAACCGCATTGGCATTTTGTCATAATGAAGGACAGGCAGTTTAGTGCTTCCTCCCAGCTTCACAATGCCGTGTGGGTCATCCCTTGTCATGCCTTGTCATCCCTTGTCACCCCTTGCCATGTACCTTAGGCAATTTTATGAAATGTATTTCTCATTGGGCTTGGCTAATCCAGCAGAAGAATTAATGAGAAGGTTAAAAAAAAAACCCTCTAAAAATTGTCAAGTTTATTTATAGATCAAATGTGATACCTGAAATGCGGGAAGTCTTTAGGGAAAACTCTTATTACTTGACTCTAACAGCATGGTCCAAATTAAAGTCTTTTACAAATGTAAAATTGAAACAACCCCTGCCTTGCCAGCAGAACCTCCCCTGTGTGGAGCCTTTCATTGATTCAGGCACGTTTTTCTTTAAAGCAAATAACTTTCCAGTGTAGTTACTCAATGAGCAGCATTGCATCAGCGGGTCCCAAAATGGGGCTTGGTAGCTTTTTTTGCAGTACTGTGCAGTTCTCAGGGGCACACACTTTGTGCATCAGATGTGTCACATTTTCTATAAGCAATGTAAGAGCTAAGGATAGGCTTTAAGCAGTGTTTAGGCACTAGAGATGCAGCTGACTATCCAAAAATTTAAAAATTACTTTTGTGAATAATAATTTTTAATAAAGACCTTTTGTAGTTCTGTCTGACCACAGCCAATATTTCTAAGAAGAGAAACAACCATGAAGCATCATTTAATGCCAATTGGTAACTTTTAATCTATGGAGTGTATGTATGCTTTTTGTTTGTGTTGTGCTGCTCCAGAAGGGAATGAATTTATAGATGACAGCATTATAATCTAGGACTACACTATCAATGTACTTAAAATCAATCAAGTACAGAAGTAAAAAAATTCCAACAGTGCCTTCAATTTTTTTAAAAAAAGGTTTGCTCAGGCATGTGGTAATTAAACTGTTCATGACTGCATGTAATTAAATCATTATGTACACAGTCCTGTTTCTGTAATTTGGAGCATTGGAGGGCAAGGTGTCAAAATCTCTGTAATGATGTTTAATTCCATTTTAACATTTCCTAGAGGAATTGCTTTGAGTTTATTTTCAAACCACAAAACTTAGGAAACCCCTTGAGGTTTGTTGGATTTATGTAAGTTACAGCTACCTTTCTGAATTGGTTTGATCATGCAATCGTTAGTTGCCATACCTTCTAACTTGTCTCTGTGAGTCTAACATACAGGCAGCACTTAGAGTATCCTAAATTTTCTAGATTTTCTCAGTACTTTTAGAAGCCTAAATATGGGTTGAAGTGATTTCATTTTAACATAGAAGACATACTTTCATTCTTTTAGGTTTTAAGCACTTTGCAGAACTTTTATGTGTTGGTATGACCTTTTGCAATGAAGTACAGTTTAGGAATTGCCATTGTACTCTTTATTGAAATCTGTAAAATAATCTAGTGTGAATTTTATTGTTCATGCTATGCTCTGATTTGTTCTGTTTAAAAAATGAGAGGGGTCTATTTCAAAAAAAGGATGTCTCTTGAGAGCTATAAATATACATGTGGGGTTTTCCCCCTCAGTTAAGATTTATTCACTTTGTAGAAATGTTTTTAAAAGTAAGTATATTCCTAGAATAATAATTCAGAAGGTTTGTGATGAATTGCTACTGTTCTGCTGTTAAATCTCAAGATATTTAAAGACCCTTTTTCTTATAGTTGGATTCATCATTTGAAATGAGTAATTGCAAGGTTTTTTAATAAAAGATTTAATCTTGATTGCTCCTAAGAGTCTGACCATTGAATTCAGTAGACTTTGAATCAAGATGTAAAATAGGATAAAGAACTACACTGAATCTTACTGAACACAAGGTCAAACCTGGTCTTTCAGTGACCATCATTGGTGCTGAAAAGATTTTTGCCTCTTCCTCCATAATTTTCACTGTTTCAGCAATAGTGACACTGTAATCACAGTCACTGAAAGCTCCAAGAACTCAGATTAGTTTCTGAAGTGACGTTGTGGAAGAAGTGGCAGTTTCTCCATGGATGACAGAGTGTACCTAAAGCAGCAGGAGGGCTAATTAGGCAGTATCTAAACCCCCGTGTCTCTGTTTCTCTGTATACCAGGACAGAATAATTGTTCCACTTCCCGCCCATGTTTTTAAAAATGTACTCATTAAAATGTAACCTTTTTGAGACAGACTCTCCCTTATTATGCATGAAGCATAATAAGGAGCTATTTTTAGTATAAATTAATAGATAAATTAAAAAATAGTTTGGGTTTAAAAGATGAATAAAATTAGTTAATTTCTTAAGCAGACACATGCTTACTCTGGAAGCCAGAGAGATATTTTAAAATTTGTATACAATGGTTTTATATTTGAAAGTGCATAAAATACCAGTTGCAGTTCTCATTGAGAAGAAAAGTTTTCTAATACCAGGTAGTTTGATTCCTCCACAAACACTGGTAGCTCTCCAGAGGCCTATCTATAATTGGCCTCTTGGGATGCCTGTTTTGTTTTTTGTGTAGTGGACAGAGTGAACATGATGCCCAATTATTAACTAGCACAAGCCAACAGAATAAGCACATTTTAAAAAAATCTTGATGCTTTTCCCAGGCTTAATAATACTATCACTTTGTTGTATGTTGGCTCCTAGGGACACAACTTGGAAATCAGGAGTGCTCTTAAACCAATTACAACACAGACCAAAACATGTTCTTGCCCCAAAAGGATGAGAGTGCAAAATAGACACAAATTGCATATAGTTCCTTTAATAGTGGTGTGTATGAACAGTAAATGCCATTTGTCCCTGCCCTTTCTATTTATGGAGCTTTGCACATATAAAGACAAGAATTGAAAGAAAATTACTTTCCCCTACCAGATTTGAAAGGTAGGGACAAACCCGTGCTTATGGAAAGACAATTTATTGTCTAAGTGCCAGAAGATGTATTCATTTACTAGAACTCAGCATCAAAGCAGACAAGAGACACTGCTGGACAAACAAGGCTTCCCATATTCCTTGTAAACATACTGTAAAATGTCCTAGCGACTTGATGGATGAGAGAGGATGGCAGATTTCAAGTAACAAGAAATCACTGAAATGCCTATTGGCTACAGGAAGGAAAATGAGATAGCATGGGCTTTTAAAACTTAGAAGGGTTTTGACTGCCAGGCTTGGAATAATCAAAGGATTTATTTCATAGTGAACATACTAGACATACTAGAAGGCAAGAAAGCTTATGAAGACTTTATAAGGAATATTTAGCACAAAATGAAGAGTAGATAAGCTGAGTATCCTAGGAAGAGAATAATTAGAAGAAAGCCAGCAGTCTAAAGACAAACAATTAGAAACTGGCATACATCCAGCTGCTATAAAGTCAGATTATTCTAGGGCAAGAAATATACCACTGTATACTGAAATTATAGTCATCTTATCTTAAACAGCACCTTGTATCCAGGCAGTGTGTGGTGTTCTGTTCTGAACAAACAAACCATATCTCATTGGCAGAAAAATCAAAGATAAATTCATATGCAGAGGTGCTACTCATCAGGAATTATGTATTTCAACAGACAAGTTCTTCAGGATGCTGATACCGTATGTTTTGGGGTAGAAAGAGAATTTGGGGGTTAGACAAACACCATACAGTTACTTCAAGAGTGCACTTCTCAAAAATCTTAAAATGCTCTCTGAGAGATCTTGTTTTCAGCAGTATTACCTGGCACAGAGAGAGGCCTTGTGAGGTTTTGGGGGAGCTGGAAGCATATTTATACTATTTCAAACTGTACCTAATGAAATATGTACTCTTAGTGCTTTCATAGGGAAGTTCATTATTCACTTGAAGAACAAATTCAACAACATGAAAGTGCCTCTGTGCCCCTCTGCTGCTTCCAAAGAGGGCTTCTGCTGTGATGCTTCCAAATATATTTGTCCTTTGACCTCAAAGTAAGAACGACATTGCTCTTTATATTGTCAAGAACCTTCCTGTATGGCTGTGGGGAAAGTGAGAAGAGTTATAAGCATGTGGTTTCAGCTGTGTGTTACAGGTAATAAAGGCTAACATACTGCTCTGGTAGTGTCTCATAAGCTTTTTCCAGATTTTTATTATTTCAATTCTTAAAATACAAACATCAATTTTTAATATACAGAAGGGTGGGTGAAACAACCAATACAGGAGCTGCCTAGCAGTGATGGTTTGAAAGGATGGGACATGGCATTATAGATGGGAGGAGGCTGAAGAGTACATGATGGTTTACAAACTTCATAAGAGGCATGGCAGGTTTTAAAAAAAGTGGAAAGCACATATTTTCCTCTCTTCACTTCATGCTGAATATCCATATCCACAGCCTTTCCTCTAGACTTTGACCTGAATGCTGCATATGGTGTTCTGGGAATTTCTCCTCACACAGCATTTCAAAGCATTAATAAATCCACACTATACATTCCCTGTTCCCTCCATCCTCCCCCTTGTCCTTCTGTTTCTGTTCTTTGAAGTAACACCAATGACAACATTTTTAACAAAAGGTCTAAAATAGAATTGTTCCAGTGGTATACTTTCTCTCTCCCCTACCACCTGCTCCTTTAAAAAGCAGTTGCTTCCTGCAAAGCATGTCAGGAGCAACAAGCTTGCTGTCACGTACCAGCATTCCCTGGCTTTGTTAGTTCTGCAGCCACAGACAGTACATGTAGGAAAAGCACATGCCACATCACCAAACCGCCTTCCTCAGGGTCAGTTGCAAGCCACTGTTACATATCTGAGCTTGTTTTCAACTTGTTTTCCTTTCTTGTCATGATTATTTCTATTTCATATGATATCCTTACAGGCAATACATTAATATGTAATAGACAAATGGCCCATTCTCAGAAATTATTCCTGTATTTAAGTGTTTTCTATTTAAATATGACAATCCTACCATTGCTTTCCCAAAATGACAACTCTACAGGGTCCTTCTTTCTCCCATGTCAGCCTTGAAAGCTTTAATTGTAATCTCAGCAGCAGGAAACTTGTTCCAATGCAGTCAATGGAAGAATATCTGTCATTCTGTAAATCACTTTAATAACAGGGGCTTTTTCATTTACAGTAAGTAAAGCCATTATTATTATCAGAAAAATAACACGTCTTATTTGCTGGACACAGCTTGTCATGCTGTGTGAAGTCCAAACACAACTAATAAGGACTGCAAGGAAGAGGAGTGCCATCCTTCCAAGATAACTCAATCTTGTCTATCTCTCTGTAAATACAGAAAACCTAGAACAAGACTGATATTGCAAAGTCAGCCAGGAGTAAGGAAATATCAGAATTAAAAGAATTTTTACAGGTTTTTTTGTTCCTGTGTATACATACTAACTCTAATTACATCATCAAACTATTTCTTGCTTTCAGATCTCTGCATCTTTCTGTATGCAGAAACAGTGGTGGAAGCTTCAGAAGCAGCTGTTGAGAGTTTTGCTTCCTTGTGTGATTGAGTATATGACCCTAGTTTTTATGCACTCTATACTAGGACCATCCGCAGTATTATTTGCTTTATAGACTTTTCTGTGACACTTACCATATCTGCCTGTATGTACTTCACAAAAGTAATGAACTTCTGCTCACACTGTCTCTGTTGAGAAATGATAGGATGGTTTTTATGCTCATTTGTCTTCATAGGTGGAGAAACAGTGAGCATAAACATCAGCTAATTTGGGGAGCTCAATCTGAGTCATTATTTTTCAGAGCTCTGTTTTATGTAGCCTCTTAACATACAAAGTTCATCTCTTGCTTTATTTGCAGCAATGAGAAATCAGGACCACACTAAACTAAGGAATATTCAATAAACAAAAAGATGAAATAACTTACTTTGCACCATACCATCCAGGGCTTATTTCTGTTGCTCTTTCTAGATACGGCACAATTCTCCTGTGTCATGCACTTTAGATGGTCTCTGTGGTTTTCTCTCATGTCCCTTGGCCATCTGACCAGGTTTTCACTCACTCATAATCCTTTTCTAAATCTTCACACTTCTCTGTTTTCCTTTCTTCCCCTCTAATTCTCTTGGTCTCTGAGCTCTTAACAGGATGAAGAAGCTTAACTCTTTCTATTTTTGTTCTGCAAGTTGTATTCTTACCACTTGGGTTAATTCTCCCCCCTCGTTGGAAACAGTTTTTAATGGCAGCAGAACCAAGAAGTTCCTCCAGGCATGAGAGGTGTGGTGGGGGTAATGTACAAGCAGTTGCATCTCACGAGAGATGTGTGAGCAAAAGAAACCTGTGGATGATTTTTAAGGGCAGAGCTGGTCATTTCATTTAGCATTAAGAGCTGTTAATGCATCAAATCTCAACAGAGGGAGGCTTTGTGGTGATGTATTTATTTGACTGAGGGTGGAATGGCAGTCTCCAGCTGGCTTTATTGCACATCCAAAGGCAGAGGGATTTTTGATAAAGATGCCCAGTGAGCTCCTTCTTCCCACTGCTCACACCTAAAGTGCAGGAGGGTAATCAAGGAAAAGGTCACCAAACCTTTATAATAGGTAAAATAAAGTTATTCACCATAAAGCCTGCTGACCAAAACAGCCTCAAAGGCTGGTTAAATGCCATCTGCTTGGAAACAATGGTGTTAGACATTCAAAGAGGATTTAGCTGGATAGTGATCCACATGCAGAAGTGCAGCACATTGCTAACATTTTGCTGAAAAGCAAGTGTTCCAATGCTTTTAAAATCTTTTTTTGCAATGGGTTTGGTGGGCAGTGCCAGTTCCTTTGGGTTTGAGAATGGAAAGATCTGGATCCATTAATTCAGGGACTACTGTATAAAGAATGCCTGCACTTACAGTGAGGTATCAGGACTGTAAAGTTAAATATTTTATTACAGTGTAAAATCTAGAAATTGGTAGTTTGAGGAACATGGCCAAGTCAAGCATTTTAATATAGGCTTAGTGTCATAACCATTAATTTGTTAAAAAGTGATAGATCTTTTTAAGCACAGTTCTGCTGGATGTGTTGTGTAGTACTGTAATTGTACATGACTCTTTAGAATTGGGATGTGAATCATATTTACCCGTAGAATAAAATAATATGATTAGAATGTATACAAATAGTCCATTTTTCAAAACAGTCTATTCAACAGTAAAGCTTGGATTTAACCTCTTTGTTGCAGAAAGCACGTTCTAGTTTGTCGGTGCATATTGGACAGTAAATCAATCTTCAACAACAACCTGCTTAGGATTTTTATTCCTTAGTAAATTCCTACAATCACTGTGATATTTAACAGCAGGATAGACAGAGCAGGCAGCCAGAGTCACCTGGCAGCCTTCTTCCAACTTTTTCTGTAGTCCTTTGTGAGCTTCAGTCCAAGCTTTTGTGTTCATGTCTGTGTGTCTGTGGAAAGGAGGGAGAAGAATTTGAGAGTGTGTGTGTGTATGTGCATGGTAAATTTTCAAAACACTGTACAGAAAATTGGCAGCATTATTTTGACAGGGGAAAAGTTTCTGGAAAAATAGCAGTATGGTGCTTGGTTTTGAGGGTGCATTTCCAAGATCTTGGATTGTATGACTTAGGGTTTTGGTGCTTGGTGTTTTCCATTTCTAAATGAGTATTGGTTCTAATACACTTGTTGCTTTGCATATCAGTATGAGTTACTTAACTCATACTGATATATGGAAAATTGAAAACTGTGATTTTATTTTCTGATGCCATAATTGCAGGAAACATATTGGGCATTTAAAAAGTAAGGCACTATTTAAAATAAGTTTAAAGTAAAATTGCTGATCTTGAGTGTCATGAAAATACCTGCTCACATTACAGGACGATGCTGTGTAGCTGAGATGTAAAGTTCATGGCTATAGGAATCATGGGAAGTAATTGACAGTCAAAGTTCTGCACATCCTTCTGTCCTCTCAGTGTTGTCGCTTATTTTTAAAGTGGCTCCTCTAAAGACCATTTTGTTAGATTGTAACCAGGAGATTGCTGCCTGTGTTGTATTTTTTGGTAAAAAAAGAGGAACATTAATCAAATAACTTTTGCAATTGACTGTTCTCCATGGTGGGAGTACTGAAGAAATAACTGTGTTTGGGAGGAAATTTAGATGATAAATTAGCTAAACACTCATATTGTGTCCTCTAGCCCAGTTTTAATCACTGTTCTAAGTGATTCAGTGTGCTTTTTTTTTAAAGTCTTAAATGAGGTAGGATTCTTTTTACTCTCTGCAGATGTGATTGTCTTTGAGAAGAGCATCTGCATTTATTTCTTACAAATTGCTAGTCACAAATTTATCTGCTGCTCTAGTCTTGCATATAAACAACTTTGGGTTTTCTTCATATAAAAACACAATAATGTGAAGCAACTTTTTGAGCTGTATTGTATAAAGAAACAGATCTTTGCGAGTTTTAAACAGGACAAGTTAAATAAAATGACTTTGTCATGAGGAACTTTGAGACAATCTTAATTGTATTTGCAAAAAATAAGTCAGAAGCATTTGTAAGTCCTCATGTTTTAAGTGCCCAAAATGCTGAACTGCCACACATAAAACTTCACTTTTAAAAATAGCCAGTTATTAAATTTGCCTTCGTTTGAACAAATCAATAGATGCAAGACAGAAATAGTTTCCTACTTCTAGAACTTGATTTAATATTAAAAAAAAGTCAATATCTTCAGAATATATGTGCTGTAACATTTTCTTTCTATGTGTTTTCTGAGTTAGAGCTTCTCAGTGTATGTAAATATGTATGTTTCACTCATTACTTGTTTTTCAGTGTATGAATATACATATTTCTAAGCTCTTGTAGCTTCTCAATTTTTTCAATAATGGCAGAAAAACATTGCTAGTAAGTAAATCTATATAAAGCAATGTTTTGCTTCTTTTGCTAAAATAAGATTGTGTACGCTCTTATTGAAAATCCCTACAGGATAAATTCAGAGCTTTGTGTATCTGCAAGCACTGCAGAGCATTTCAGGGAGTAGCTCCACAAGACCTCTGCAAGAGGAACCCAAGTCCCTTCCTTGGGCTGAGTACAATCATGATTAAGGTGAAATCCTGCTTAGGTAAAGGCTATAACTGTGTCAGCATGGTTTTTTCCTTCTGGAACTGTTTTCTGTGGCTGAACATACCGAAGTAATCATTTAAGGAGAGAGAAGAAGTAAGTTCTTACTCTGTGGAGGATTCGTGGAGTAGCAGTCTGGCTATAGAGAATGCAGTAGAACAGCATGAGCTGTGAGACTGACAGGACTCCACCAGCCAAGTGGTCTGTGATACATCGCCAGGGAGTAAAGAGAGGCAAGTGAACGTGGATTTCTGGTCTCATGGAAGGGCATTTTAAGTTCTGAACGGTACCATTAAAAGGGAACAGGCTGTATCTTCAGCTTTTTTGAAGCACGTTCTTATTTTCTCTTTGCCTTTCTAATAGATAACCCACAATAAATATTTGATGTCAGTTTGAATTAACCATGTTGTGCTGAACTGAGAAAATGTTGTGCCATTTCATTGCAGTCTGATGGGGAAAAACAAGATAAATAATGGAATAATTTAATGAAAAGCAGTTCGGTGTTCTTTTGTGTGTTGTTTGCTTGGTGGGGTTTTTTTGTTTGTTTTTTACTCTCTAGTTTCAACATTCAGCCAGAAAACCAGTTATTGACACTATTCCTCTTATTGAGTCATGAACTGATTTGTGACCCAGCCCACTTGCAAAGCAACCGTTTATGGTGCAGCACTGCACAGCAACCTCCTGTGGATTGCTTGTGCCGTAAGTGTAGGACAGAGGGCAGACTGCCCAGAGCTCTTGGGTTTAATGTGGTGCTGGTGTACTTGGGGATGGGAAACATGGAATCTTACTTTTTTAACTTATTTTCCAAGTAATCCTACCCTGTGCACTCTTATTCTGTGAGTTGCAATATTGAAATCCGAGCTGGTTTCAGAAGCAGTGCCCTGCTATTCTCTCAATGATGTGTACCAGACAGTATCCAAGACATTTTAAAAATACAAAGGATGAAACTTGTATATTTTGTATATTGACCACAATAAAATCTGTTGCTATCAGGAAAAAGAAAGAATAACATAATTACTTCAATGTATGAGGATGTGCAGTCATTTAGTGCACTTCAAAAACATTCTCTATATCTTCATTTATCATCATTAGAATGCATTTCCAAAAGAGTGAATTTACATTTATCAAGCTGTGAAAGGCATTTGCCTTCCTGCATCCTTACCCATGTAAATTAAAATGTTTTACTTTGGTATTTTTGATAAATGCACATGTGCATTACTCTTCATAAAAGTCTAAGTGACAAAATATGGATGCAGGTTTTTAAACTAAAAAGAAAATAATCAAAATGGAAACTTTTATTTAAAAAGACTAGGGCTGAAGGAAAGAAATCAAATATTGGACATTGTTGCAGTGTGCTAAAGGCCAGGTTTCAGTTCCTCCCATGGCCAGGCACTGCTGTTTCTGGTATCTGGTTTCTCCTCCTGGAGGGCTCTGTATTTCGCAGTCCTGTACGAAGCCCACCAAATTCAAACTCTGCATCCCTACCTCATAGGATGTTTGTACCCTCCCCTGCCCCCTCATATTGGTATGTATGTAACTGTAACACAGGGTGCCAGTGCTTCTCTGGCACGACCCCAGTGCCAAATAAACCATCTGAGAAGCCTCTCCGCTTTGTCTCTCCTTCCTTGGCGCACCTGTAACATTGGTGGGTTGGGTGAAACCCTGCTGGACCATTGCCAGCCCTCCCGTGCTCCAGAGCAGCCTGGTCAGCCCCTGGAACTGCAAGGGGGAGCCTGATGCCCCCAGCGGCGGCATCGTGGCAGGACGTGCAACTTTAAATACAGAATAACAGTTTGTTACATGCACTAGACTTCAGCGGTAGGAAACGATGCATTATAGCTTTTAAATAATTTGCACAATTTAAGACTATATTTTAAGTAAAATCAGCATCCAGAGTCCCAGCAGGTATAAATAACTGTGCTTCCATTTACCTTGAGATATTTTTGGCATCTGTCAAAATGACTATGAAAGAGGAGGGCTGGTCACAAGTAGAATGTTTTCCAATGCAAGGATAATTGTGTTAGAGATACTCTCTAGAGCTGTGCGGCATCTGATGTGTGGCTGCAGACTGGAATTGTTTAACCTATCAGTTTACCCTAAAATCCATCAAAATATTGAAATGTGTCTACAAGAATTGAAAACTCGTTCCTCATATTCTGTATTGGTGTTGAGCAGCAGAAGGCGTTTGTGGTTGCATGTCAGTCTCTCGTGGGCCTGGCAAAAAGCCACATGCAAGCTGATGCTTCCTGAGCCTCAACAGAAGTGATAAACAATCAAAATAAACCAAAAATGCCTCTGTCTGCACAAGCAGCTTCTTCATGCAGAAGGCAGCTGATGAGTGGTGACATTTCTCCTCATCGTGTTTTTGCAGCAGTACCATTGTGTATAATCAGGCACACAGGATGGGACAGGTATCAAGTACATTCCTTGTTTTCATGTCCTGGGGATGCCTGTGGGCAAAAGACAGTATTTTCTATTTTTGTGTTTGGTTGCTCTTTTGCTGCTTTGGGAATATGAATTGCAACTGTAAAATGAGGATGCTGTTAAGATGAGCAGGTTCGTCTTTGAAAAAGTGCTGAAAGTTGAAAGTGAGCAGGCTGGATTCTATGAATTAGCTGATAAATTTAGTTGTCTTTTGTGGATAACTGCAGTGGGGTAAACATATTCTCCTGGGGGGTTTTCATGCCTTTGTAACTAATTTTCCTTTCTTTTTACCTTCCCAGATAGCTGTCACCTTTGTTCTAGGTCTATGACTTTTCTAACTTCATGATCCATTCAGTAAAATCTCTATTTTCCCCGACAGATTTTAATCCCATTTAGAACTTATCTATCTACTGTAGAAAGGGGAAATACACTTTTTTTTCTGTAACATACGTGCATATAACAAAGTGTATGTTTATTTATCTTGTCCTGTAACACTTAGGTCTTCCAGTGACTACCTGCTCTGCAGTAGGTTACTTCTAACTCCTGCTTCTGCCTCATGGAACAGTTCTATTTCATTACTGGTTTTCAGGGTTGAGACAGGGGTTTGGTTGTTCTTTGGTTTTGTTATTTTTTTAATAGCTCTTTTATTTGCCACTTCCTATTCATAGCCATGTGTATTGCCTGATATGTATGTGATTTTCACTCAGGTAAAATAACCTTATTTGATTTTCCTTAGCTTGCAATTCCTCTCCCGTTGGCCCCTCTGAAACCCAAGCTTTGAGGAAATGACACGAAGGATACACAGTTCCAGTGGCATCTGGGTCTTTTCAAAGATTGAGAGTGATGCCAGGGAGCAGCAGGTCACCTTCTTCACTTCTCATTTTTTTTCCTTTTTTTCTCTTTCCCTCAGCAATGTTTGCAGCCCATTTGATTCTATTTTTCTACCACTTTTTCTTTGTTCTATTTCCTGTAAGGCTAAACCAGCCAGTCCAATAGGTTTATAGTAGAGCTTCAGAGTTCTCATCACATTGCAAAGCTGCTGTGAGATGAATTGTGAAAAGCTTCCAGCATTCCCCTGGCTGCCCAAATGAGTTAGGTAGCTCTGATACTCCATAACTGATGACTTTCAAAACTGTGAAAGGAAATGAGGGTTCTTTTTCTGAAAATTAAAAAACTTGTCAACATGAAACTATATTTCAGACCATCCTTGTAATTTTTTTCTTGCTTTATGAATATATGTATTTACTAATGAACTGTGTTTTCTTTCGACTAGTTCTGTCCTCCAACTAAATCAGCATGGTCCTTATTAGCCTCTACTTTCTTTGAAAGCAACATCTATATTCTATTCTTTGCCATTTTTCTAGTTGTGTCACATCTAGAAGTGCATAAACTTGTTATGCTCGCTAATCAAAAGCAAATTTAAGAACCTTTTCATTTAGAGAAATATATAAATTTCTTCCTCTCTTTTTAAAAAATTCAAAATATGTCTATTTCAGGTAATGTGGAAAAATGAAATGCAGGATTAAAAGACAACTTTTCTGGCACAAACAATTCTTGCTTATTTCTGATATGGATTCAAGTTAAATATTGCCCACAAAATTGCTGCCTTGTGTTTCTCTTACAGAGGCATAATATTGATGAAAAAGAGCTTTCCCTATTTCTGTATTACCACTATGGACTGTTTCGCATCTGTGTATTTATAAAGACATACATGCTGTGCAGCACGAGCATAAACATAAACACGAGCAGAAAAAGAAGAGTTTGCCATGATTCTGAATCAGGGATAATGACTGGATGCTTGGCAGCTTTTTTTAAAGAAGTGCATGAAGAAGACAAGGGCTGCTGATGCTTTGGTCAGGCTGGCTCCTGCAGGTGTCTGAATAGGAACCTGATGGTAGGACATGAAATAAAGATGATGTTTAGACTGATGACAAGATAATTTCACTCCTTCCCCTAGATCTTGAAATTGCATCTTTTTATATTTCTATGATCCATTATTTCTGAAAGGATCACATGTCTTGGAGCATCCTGCACTGTCACAAAGATCTTGCTTGAGGTGTGAAACAAATCTGTGCAATGTCTGTGTTTACAGACAATCTATAAAATATTTCTTCCCTTTTCTAACTGTGAGCTGTAAGCACAGGAAAAAGTGTTCCAGTTTTGAAGGGACAGCAAATGTTCCATAATTGGGATTGCTAATATTATAATAATATAATAATAATAATGTAATTTTAAATCACAGTTCTACATCTTGATGTGATACAAGAAAGGGAAAATTAGAAAATTAGAGAAAAGGGAAAATTAGAAATATGCTGAAGACGTTGCCTGTAAGGAAAGAGAATGATAACAAGTACAGTATTGATATTGCTGAGGGACAGAAGTGATTTCAGAGTTGTTAGTAAGTATGTGGATATATAATATACTGTGAAAAGGGGAAAAATAGAAATATTAAGCTGAAAATGATAGTCTGAAGAAAAAAATATTTTAATGACTTTAATATTGACTGCTGTTAGGAAGCAGAAATACAAATACCTATGGCTTTATGATACTAGTGTGATTTATTTTGTATCCTGTGTTATATCCTTGCATATGCAGTTCTTCCAGAAAAAAAAAAGGTGGAAAAAAAATCTAATAAAAATAATGATTTTGAATTTATAGAAGAAATTCATTTTATTTAGCTGTTTTCATTTTAGCTGGTTTAAAAAAATGTATAATTTCAGAAAATTAGAAAATTGTGTTCTTTAATACACCAAAATTAAGTATGATTGTAGCCACTTTATTCTTTTATCCTTCCTTATAGTCTACTTTAACCAGTCATTTCATGGCCTGAAAAAGGCATGGAGAAAGGAAGAACAGGCAGTCCTGATTGTAGCTGGGTCAATTCCAGTGGTATCAAGGGGATGGAATACATAAAAGGAGTAACAAGAGATAAAATTTATTGGATATGACATTTAGGAGACTAAAGAAATACTAGAATAGTCATAAGCAATATAATGGTTGCAAGAAATGAAGTCTTTCATTAGATCAACTTATATTGCTGGGAAAAGAAAAACATACTTTGAGACAGAAGCGTGTTTTCAGCTCTTTAGTTGTGGTCACTTACTCTTGCTGTGTCCTGATAGACTTTGTATGCCCTTCTCCCCTATTTTTGGCACAGTATCATTCAACTTTTAGTTTTATTCAGAACTCATCTTCAGTTTCAGGCTTAGGAGATATGCTGGCTGCTTGGAATAAATATCTCATTACAAGGTGGATTGGCTGCTCAATACCTGGTCTGGTAGATATTTATTTATTTATTTTTCATCAGTTTTTCATGTGCTGTCTTAAAGTTCACATGAACGGTTTGAGAAATTTCTTGTCAAAGGCAGAAATTTCTTCTATCATTAAAATGAGATGAGAAGTTTTGTCTTTAGAAGTTTTGTAGCCCACTAACCCTAAATTATACCAATAATGTAGCTCTAAAACTCTCTTCTCCATATAAGGTACACTTGTATAAAATGCTGTTGGAACATCATACTTTAGTCTTATTTAGGCTGTAGCTTCAGTGATTTTAGTGCATAGTGTCCCACTGTTTGTAAAAAATACTACTGTGGTAGACTTACATGTGAAATTCGGCCCGTGGTACCCAGATACTTTTGTATTTTGGATCTGCACAAAATCCCTTTGCAATTTGGAAGAATGTGGGTACAGGCATTTGTGCAGTATGCAAGGAGCTACATGCACTTGTGATGTGGGTGAGATGCACTTGTGCTGCTCCCAGTAAACCCTTGCATTGCATGGTATAAGAAAGTTTTGAATATAAATCTAGCAAATAACATCAGTGGATCTTAGTGTACAACAGCCCCTGCAGGGCAGTGGGTGTTGCTGATACTCCTGAATCTGTGCCCTGAGGCACCAGTACCAGACAAAAGATGTGGAACACCTCATCTCATGGCCCATCACCTCGGGTGCTTATAAGATGGAAAGCAATCTGTGGGCATCTCTTGTGATCAGATATCCAGACTACTTAGCAGAAATCATTGTGTTTGTTAGGAATTGGTGTCCCAGAAAACACCACCAGCATCTCTTAGTTGATGGGCTGTGGGGTTTATTGGTAGCAAAGTGTAGCATAAGATTAGTGTTAGATCTAGGACAGTACTAAAACTGGTGTGAAAACTGTTAAGTCTAAATAGTGAGAGGGTCAAGTTTATCTTGCTAACAGCAGAACTTATGTATCTCAATTGTACTCAGCACTGGGAAATATCACTTCTTTTGGTTTATGTTTAATTTGGCAAAAATCCTGCTTGCCAAAGCACAGAATTTTGAATTTGAAATTAGAACATTTTTTGTTTGACTGCCATGACATCTGTTTCAGCTGCTTCAGTGCACATGGTTCTAGTTTATTGTATATTCTCTGGAAACAGTTTTAAATTGCAGGGCAGGTGTGTATTTTGAGCATTTCAAGTCCTGTTGTAAGGCTTTCCTTGCACAACATCTGACACTATAAAATAGGTCATATACAGGTGCCACTGGTATTTTGGATAAAAGGTTTAGACCATTGTTTTCTGGAAGGCATTTTTGGTGATGCTTAACTGAGACCTTGTGAGAGGAGACAAACACATAAATGAAGTAAACTTCTCAGACCTCTAGGATGTTGCAGCATGAGTTACTCTTAACAGATAATTAGCTGGGGCTGTTAATCAAGTTTAACAGGTGTTGAGTAATGAACCGAGGCAGGGCATCTGCTGTGACCCACCTCTCACTCTAATCTGGTTAGGGAACCTAATGCCTGTTGGAGCCCAGAATGCTTTGTAGTGACATCCAGCATTGCATTTTCCTGATGCTTCCATCAGTTTTGTGACATCGAAGAATGGTGACATTTGCAACAGGAATACATAAGAAATCAGTCCAAAATTCCCAAAGTGGAAGCTATTAAGGAATAGGTTCATTTTCTTCTTTACTTTGAAAGCATTTTTTGCTAAAGTTGAATGAGCAGTTGAACTTCTGTCCATGTTTATATGTGTTTGCCTTGCAAAATACAATGAAATCCATTTTAGTGTGCTGCTTAACTAGGATCATATAGAGCACTGTTGTCAAAATGGTAGGAAATGATAGCTTCAGCACATCATTTCCAAGACCTCTTTACAAGAACAACTTCGCAACTTCCTGTTATGTATTATGTTAAGTGGTTTTGCGTGTTTAAGAGATCCAGGCTTTGCAATCCATTGTCACTGAGTAGCAACTTCACCACTTTGACCTTTCTATAATCTCCTGCCTTGACCGTTAAGCTGCCTGTTCTTCCCAGCATTCTGTCCACAAGGTGGGCAGTGTCAGCTTGGAGTGTGAGCCCACATTTGGAGCTGGCTGACAGGTTTGATTGTTAAAGCACCCTTGGGGCTCACTTTGGGTCAATCAAATAATTCAGGGGAGGAGAATCCAGTGCTGCTGAGTATGTTCTCTTGTGTTGTGTCTGAAGACAGAGTAATTCCCCATGTTTTCATATTTTTTAATACCACCTTTCCTCAATTTATTTGCTGTACCCTTTACATCTCTTTCCCAACTTTTGCCCAAAAGGAAAAAGTAACCTAAACTTTCATTTCCTTCCTCTTAGTAGATTAATCAGAGATGCTTCAAGCAGAAATTAAGGCTGAGTCATGTTGTGAATATTGCAATTCTGTGATTCTAACCAAGTCTGATGCTTTTAGATCTGTTTAGCCATTAAATAGCAAAACCTGTGTAATGTTGTACCTGTGGCTATTTTGCTCCAGAGCTCTTTTATAATCTACTTGTGCTGGTCATTTTGTATCTCTGTGATCAAATTCATAGCAATGTTTCCAGCTATTCACTTTTTCAGCACAGCATGGACTTGTGTATCCAATAATAATTAGCATAATGCAAAGAATAAGTGTGTTTATTGCAAGTGGATGATTCAAAGTGGTAACCAACACTCCTGGCAGAAGAAGCAGCAACATTTCTACTGTTGGCAGTGTTTGACACGTGTCTTTTGATTGGCGTTAGAGATTATGGTGCTCTCATTTATATAGGATTTAAAGTCTGAGATTTTGATTATAGATCCCTAAAATGATCACAGGAATTAGAAAACCCTATGCAGTATTTTCTTACATGGAAAGTAAAATTCGAATCCAGTGGACTTGGCAGGCAGTTCCCACTGAGCACAGGAGATATAGGTTATCACCCGAGAAGTCAGGAAAAGCTCAGTAGAATTGATACAATATAAAGCAAAAAGTGAGGTGAGAAACAAGCCCAGAATAACAACATGGGAATTCAGAATGAGGGAGATGAAGATATCGCACAGCTACAGGGAGAGCAGGAGGAAAATTGAATACAATCAGAAATTGTGCTGGAAGAGAAGGAGGATCACATAGATTGTAAATTTTAGGTGAGCAGAGTCTGGAGAAAATATGGAGAGGAATATGGACAAATTGATAACCTGGGGATGGGGAGAAAGCATCCCCAGCGTAGTAATGGAGGACCAGAATCAGAGCCAGGAAGCCAGAGAACTTGTGGCTTGCCGCTATCTTTTCAGGAACCGGTGTGTATAATGTCTGATGTAATTTTTCTTCTGAAAGGTTGTCAGTATGGAGTTGTGCTTGGCTGTTTTATTAGAGATATCCTTTCTATATATTTTTTTTTAATTTAGGATATATAATTTTTCCTAGTGGAAGCCATTCCTGTCTATTATGTGCATTAAAAAGTATGGTAAAATTCCTCGGCAAAGCTCTTAATATACATGCAAAATAGCCATAATCCAAAGTAGCCATATTTCAAACATGGGTATTTGTTATTTCTTTTCCCCTATCCTCAAAAGTATGAAAAGTGATTAGATCCTATTAAGGACTTATCCAATCTAATTTAAAAAATTCTGGTTTGTAGTGCTGTGATCCTCAAGACCCTCTGAGAAATTGCATGGTCTCATGACAAATGTGATATTAACCTGTGCCATTATTGCAAGTAACAATTTGTAGAGCTGCTGGATGTGTTTTTTTCTTTCTCTATTCATCTTGATACCTTGTTCATCTCTTCTGCATTGCCCTGAGTCACCTTAGGGAGGATTAAGGTTCTGCTTAACTGTTTGCCATCTTAAGCCATCTGGATAATGATGCCTTCCTCTGATTGTGGTAGTAAGACACCTTTAACTTTCAGAAAGAGCAAAATTAAATTTTAGTGCTTTGTCTCTCCCCTGGATAAAAAACAAACAAACAAAAAGGAATAGATGTCAAAACTTGGGATCTCCTCTTTGATGTTATTTTTGCCAACATATATAGTACTGGTTCTGTGGACTTCTTGCCTGCATTCAAAATTAACCCGTCTGCTCCTCTGAGCCCTTAACCTTTGCTCCAATGGATAAATCACTTCCTGGAAATGTCTGAAAACTGTTTGAATCGTTTTTTCCCCCTCAGCAATGTCTTTTCTACAAATGATTTCGTTAAGTAAAGTAGGTTTTAGTAATTCATAGGTCTATGACTCTTTAGCAAGTTCTAGAAGATTAGTTACCATTGACCTTTTTTTTTCTGTTTTTAGGTTTTTTGCACTTCAAATTTTTGTTGTTCTCAGAGTGTTTTAATAACAGGCAGTATTATATGATTTTTGTCTTTCTGTGACTGCATAGTGAAATTGCTTTTGTAAGTAGTCATAGTATTCTGTTCATCTCATTCATACATGAAAACAAATGGTCTCCTTAGAGTTAGATGGTCCTGGGTGTTGTGTCACTGGAAGTCATGTAGGCTCCAGAAAGTAGTTTTCGTTGTCCAGTCCTTGCTGCTAATTAACTTGCAGATAGAGTAGAATATGTAATGCTGTATTTTTTATTCATAAAGCAGAAGGCAGCTATAGCTGTGGTATATCACCTTCAAATTCTTTTTAGTAGCAAAGACAGAACTTTGCAGACTTTTACAGGTTTCTCCAGAAGGACTTTATTAATATGACTTTGATATCTTTCTGAGAAGTATGTAATGGACACAGTAGAAATGATTATGGATGTGTGGCAGCAGGTTGTCATTATCTGATCCCAAAATGCACACTGCAGTGTACATAAGAATAATGTCTCGGTCTATAAATGCTAGGAGAAGAACTTGAAGTTTTGTTTCCCCTAGATTTCTGCAACATGCCGTTTTGATTATGCCAGTTCTGTCAGGGAATCAGAAGAATCACAAGAAACTCCATGTCAAAAGTGCTTCCATATAAAGTTTTCAAGATTATTCAAATAATCTTAGGAGTCTTCCATTATTTCCAGTCTGCTTTGGAGGTGCAGAGCTGCCCAGTACTATTAATGAATCAAAGGAGCAGTGAAGTGTAAACTAGTATTAGGATAAATTAAAAGTACAAGTTTATTTGTATAAAAGTATAAATTGACAGTTGTTTCATTCAACAGTTGAAACACTGTATAACCACGAAGTTTGTCTGTATGAGTTGATCTCTCTTTCTCTATATATAGATATGAGTGCAGAGATCAACTGCCCAAAAATCACTTTCTTGTTTCCAACCAGTATCTGTTCCTGAAAATAATAAATTTTAGTTCCTAAACTTGGTCTGAGTCATCTGGCTGTGAAGATTCAAAATTTTTTTTCTAAAGGTAACTGTTTCTGTGCAAACTGAGACCCAGTCACTCCACCAGTTATGGTAGGAGCATGCGCTGATTTGTATGGCCCAATCTAAAACTTCTGCATCGCCTTGATTATATTAATATCTGACAGACAACTGGAAGCAGTGAAAACCCAGGCTTAGTTACCAACAAGTGTTCTGGCTTTTGGTATAGAGGAGAAAAGTTCAATGGCTATATTTTGGTTAGGATGCTGTTTCTGAGACTCTGGAAAGGAATTCTCTTCTGTTAAACCAGGGCTGAGCATAAGGCTCTTATTTTCTGTCTGTATGTTGGTGTGCATCTGACAGATGTCAGCTTCAAAGCCAAGACAAAGACATTATTTTAAAAATTCTTTTGGAAGAAGTTTATTTTGAAAAGTCTTTTGGGAGAGCGATTCTTGAAATAAATATTGGATAGGAAGAATAGTTGTGGTACTTCAGCCGGATGAGAATTCACAGAGCTTGATGGGGGAGAGTTGGAGGTAGCTCAGTCTGTGTTACTGAGCCTATTCTGAAATCACCATATTTGGTAGAGAGGCACAGGATGCTGACTGCTGTTGCAGGTATCAAGAAGCTGCCTCCACTCTTTTACTATTTGCTACTCAGTGTGTTTTTGTCACTCGTGGTCTTTGGCACTGCAGGATTTGTTTCAGACTGGTTTTTGGGACTACCTTGAGCTCAGTGTCTGCAGCCTCAGAAGCTTTCCTGCACAACTGTATCTGAGTGTGGCCTTTTGCAGTGGTTAGTACAATGATGCCGGCAACATTGACCGTGCACCACATTCTGCTTATTTGTACTCAAAAAATTAGTTTATGGTATTCTTACTTCTTGCCTTCCCATTCCACTCCCATGCATCCACCAAATCACTTTTAAGTGATTTGGTTTTGAAGCCAGACAGAATCATAAATATTTAAAAACAATATTTTAGTGTTTTGAGACCTTCTTCAGGTTATGAGAAGAGCAAGTGAAATTTGGAATGTAGGAACTACTGTTAATGGCTGCAACAGTAGCGTAGGCTTGTTTGGGTGTTTTTTTAACATGGCAGACTTTGTTTGTTGCAGTGAAGCGAACCATATTATATTTTCCAACAGGAAGGAAGCTTCCATGGATCTTGATTTTTATAATTCTTATAATAGCATCAAACTGAACATTCTTACAGCAGAGACATCTGTTTTTCACAGTCGCCTTCTGCAGAAAGAGACTTTGTTTTGTTTTGAAATTCATAGTTCATGTCTTTTAGCAGATGATCATATTTAAGCCAGATTCTGATTGTCATCAGCACAAATTGGGAATTAACTCCATGTATTTCATTTCATCTCTCCCAATTTGTGTTAGTGTAAAGGAAAACTGAATCTAATGAATTGGCTGTTCTATTTCTGTGTTTAATTGTGCTGACAAGTATTATTTTAAGAGAAAAGAGACAATGCAATTGCAGATAGCTCAGAAAACTCCAGTATTCTGGCAGCTTACTGCCTTTATTTTGCTGTCCAATACAGTGATTAGAAGACTTCATTCGGGTTTGACAAAGAGTATGTGGTACTCCAGCCTTCCATATGAAGCTTTGAGCATGCTGACACATTCTTCCAATCAAAAAAGATTTTTAAAAATTTATTAGAAGATTTTGTATGTGTTCTCTCAGATGCTCCATTCCATATAGACTTTATAAAACCTTTAGATTTTTATATTAGGTGGAAAAAGCTCACTTTCTAGCATGTTGCAGCTACTGCAGTACATTTTCTAAAATGCGTGAATATCAGTTGTGCTCCAAAGGAGACAGCATGGAGCACTGTGTGAACTCTTTCAAATTATACTCCTAAATCTGTGCAAGCAAATGTTCTGCCTTTTGAACTTCTTCAAGGCAGATTTGAGAGTCATACTTGGTTTCAGTGTGTGGATATTCAACTATAAACCCAAGTATGCTGGGCTCAAATTCATCTATTTTTCTTTCTGGTTTTATTTAGCTCTTGGAATGGAAATAGATGTCCTTAGTAAATCCTGAAGCTTTTATAGCTCTCGTTTTATCTCAGACAAATTATTGGAAAATGCATAATGCCATTGATCTGACTAGAACTAATAGGAGTTTTAAATAGCAAAGAAAATAAGACCTTTAATGCTGAAAACCTCTTCCTCTCC
>VYZT01056252.1:0-15904 GCA_013400735.1 Pomatostomus ruficeps | reverse complement strand
CAGGGTCTGGGGTTCTCCTGCTCGGGGCTGCTGGGACCTTGTCTGTGAACTGAGTTTGAGCAGCTCCGTGGGCCGGGCCCTGTAAGGAACCAGGTGGAGATGTTGGCAGGGGGGCTGGAGCACCTTCCCTGTGGGGCCAGGCTGGGAAAGCTGAACCTGGAGAGGAGAAGGTTGTGTGGAGATCTCCCAGCACCTCCCCAGGGTGTGAAGGGGCTGCAGGGAAGCGGGAGAGTGACTCTTCCTCAGGAACTGCAGGGACAGGACAGGGGGAATGGGATCAGACTGGAAGAGGGGAAATTTAGGTTGGATATTGGGCAGGAATTGTTCCCTGGGTGCCCAGAGCAGCTGTGGCTGCCCCTGGATCCCTGGCAGTGCCCAAGGCCAGGCTGGACGGGGCTTGGAGCACCTGGGACAGTGGGAGGTGTCCCTGCCATGGGATCATCTTTAAGGTCCCTTCCCACCCAAACCATTCTGTGGGTGAATTTTACCTCCAGTGCATTTGCAAATCACAATTTATTTTTGCATCTTTGTTTGAAAACGAATTTGTCTTGAGGATGATATTTTGTGTGTTGGATCTGTCCATGCATTGCTGCTCTTCGATCACGTATTTTCCATTTGTAAAAGCTGGCCAAGGAATTAGTTGTTCACTGAATATTCCCATAGAAAAGCCTTTAATAAAAAATCACAAGTGGGTACTGTCTTTGTGGGGAAAATTGGTGAAGATTTGGGATATGACAGGAGGAAGAAAAAAGGAAGAAAAGCAAAGGCAAGCCATAAAAAGGATCAAAAGCGTGAGCTGTGACATCTTGGAAACAAAAACGCTTGATATACCTTGGAAAAGCTCGAAAACAAATCCCCAACATAACTTAAAAATAGTTCCTCTCATTCTGCAGGCACAAAGACTAATTGGAAGTGACACCGTTTCAGAATGTCACCTCCAGTCTGTCTCACTCCCCTGGTGTTTGTCTGCTGGAATTCCCGTCCTGTGCCGGGGCGGGATCACTCCTGAGCAGGCAGAGGGGATTTTGGTGTCTGGGCTGGGTGCCCCAGCTCCTGCTGGGCAAGCAGCTCCTGATCCCCATGGATACAGCCACAAGCGCAGAGCAGGGAGCTGGACCTGGGATTTCCAAGCCAGGATCTGATCACTGATCTGTTTGCCATACGTGCTGATAATTTAATAAATTGCCCTTGGAGTGTTTTCTCCCGGTCCTTATCTCAATTAATGAACCTTTCGTTAATTTTTTCTCTTCTCTTCTCTTCTCTTCTCTTCTCTCTTCTCTTCTCTCCTCTTCTCTTCTCTTCTCTTCTCTTCTTCTCTTCTCTTCTCTTCTCTTCTCTTCTCTTCTCTTCTCTTCTCTTCTCTTCTCTTCTCTTCTCTTCTCTTCTCTTCTCTTCTCTTCTCTTCTCTTCTCTTCTCTTCTCTTCTCTTCTCTTCTCTTCTCTTCTCTTCTCTTCTCTTCTCTTCTCTTCTCTTCTCTTCTCTTCTCTTCTCTTCTCTTCTCTTCTCTTCTCTTCTCTTCTCTTCTCTTCTCTTNCTCCTCTCCTCTCCTCTCCTCTCCTCTCCTCTCCTCATTAATCAAGCATGCTAATGACCAGCAGCATTAATTACCGGCCATTCCCCCCAGTTGCTTCTAACCCCTGGTCCCAGCTGCAAAACCAGCTCCTGTTGTGCAACCACTGCATTTAGATTCCCAGAACATCCCTGTCCTTTGGGGTGACCGTGTGGAAGTCGGGTGACAATTTGTAGCTCCACGGGGCAGAAATCCTAAAGCTGCACTAATTAACCCACGAGTGGGGTGGAATTGGAGCTGTGAGGGTGTGGAAAGCTGCTGAAAATGCTCTGAGGTGGTGTTGGTTTTGTGCAAGGGGCATCAGAAAGGAGCCTGGACAATTTTCCTCTCCCAAGTGGCTCCAAGCCCCGTTCAGCCTGGGCTTGGACACTGCCAGGGCCTCAGCACCCTCACAGGGAAGAACTGGCATAATTAATGTAATTAACACCGCTCCTTCTGAAGGTCCAGTGATGAAAAGCATCTCTGTAGCTGCAGCTGATGAATTTGAAAGGCACAAATGAAAAACCCAGAAGAAATGGAGCTCAAGCTGGCCAGGAGGAACATTTCCTCTCCCGCGGCCAATTACTGGGCAAGGATTACACCGCGGCGTGTTAGCAGAATTAAATATCTGTTTGAACTTTGCTTCCCATGTACTTTTTAATTTTAATATTATTTATCCTTTGATTTTCAATAATTCACCGAGATGCGTTCGTACCGGTAATTAAAACATGTACAGTAAGAAACAGAGCTCACATAAATTATTCCGCCGCATTCATTATTTATTTGGCCACTTACAGCTGCGCAAAATTTACTGAGGGAATATGTACATTAATTAACGCGCACATTACAATTTCATTAGTGCACTTCTTCAGCGGGCAGAGACACTCAGATTGGGGTGCGTGAGCAGCTACAGAGGCCTCGCTCGTGCCGTTTAAATTGTTTAAATTGAACAAAGAGGTCTGGGGGTGGGATCCAGCAGGAGCGGCCTTTCTGCTGCCCTTACTCGATGGCAAAGTGTTTTTTTCCCAAAGCTGCCAAGATTCCTGAGCCAAGCTCAGGGCCGGGTGTTTGGCTGTGTTGTAGAACCGCTGACATTTAAGCAGAGTGAGGGACAAGAGAAAAGCTGATTTTTAAGACCCTCTGGTTTTATTTCCTGGGGTTGGGTCTATCTGTTGCTGTGGTGGTCCCGCTGCATTTCGTGGCTGGTGCATCCTGGAGGATGAGGCTCAGGACCAGGACCTGGAGGAGACACCAGGAGGGGTTCTGGAGGCTCCACTCTCCTGTTCTGCCAACGCCACAGTGAAGCCTGAAGAACCTCCCTGGAACAGAGGCCAGACAGAATAAAAGAATAAAACAGTTATTTATTGAAAGACCTTTGCAGGACACATGCTGGGAGCACCAGAGTCTGGCCAAGATGGACTCTGGGTTACGAGTTTTCTACACTTTGATCAGTTTGGATCAATTTACAGATTCTTCAATTCCAATTTCGGGGGATGATGGAATTGAGCCCAAGTCTGTCCCCCCTTTTAGAGGCTCCGTTTCCATCTTTGGGGGCCTGGGCCAACGAGGTGTCCTTGAGTGCAGCCTGGAGAGGATTTGTTGTGTCTGAGCAGGATGGGAGAACAGGAGCTCCCAGCCCGTGGGGAGTGTGAGAGTTCCACACTAAAGCAGGGCAGGGGCTGGGAAATAGAAAAGCTGAATCTTAAGGCATCAACCCCACTTCTCCTGCATCTCAGTGATGGTGACTTTGCAGAGCTGGGTCCCAGAGGATCCTGCTGCTTCCTGCAGGTGGTGGGAGAAGTGGGACCATTCCCAAGGAAAAGAGGGAGCAACTGAGTCCATCTGTGTCCTCAGAGCAAAACTTGAGATCCCATTTTTCTGCCTGTTCCCATCTTCATGGCCAGAGCTGAGGCTGGGTTTGAAAAATGTGGATTTATTTCTTTTATAGAGGAACATTTATTTTTTCACAGCATTGGGACTCTTTTGAGTTTTCTACTTGAGACAGAGTTTGAAAAATACGGTGCCTTGTCTTTCAGAAATGTTCTGAGGAGCCACTGCAAGGGTTCAGCTGAGGCCCACAGTTCTGCTCAGGAGGTGTCAGAGGGAAGGATGCTGCTCAGTCTTTCCCTGCTCTCTTCACTGGGGCTGGCATGAAAATGGATTATCCTGAACCATCTCTCTGCGTGGCTGTCCCATTTGTCAGGTCCCTGCAGTCACATCCCCTGCTTGATGTGTTCATAAACTGCACTCCCTCTCCTTGGGTGCTGCTGATTAATTGTGCTGGCAAGTGGAAATATTCCAGAATAAATCTGTTTTCATGGCCCTCCACAAAGCCCACTCTGTGGATTTAGCAGTTCGGAAGGAGGTGGGGCAGCACAAGATGCACATCGGAGCAGCAGCCCTGTGGTGTCCACATTTTTCAAACCCGGCCTCAGCTCTGGACATGGAGTTGGGAATACACAGAAAATGCCATCCAAAGTTTTGCTCTGAGGACACAGACGAGATGGACTCATTTCTCCTCCTGTTTCCTTGGGAATATTCCCACTTCCCTGCAGTTATTTTGGTCAGGTCTGTATTTTCTGCTAAGGAGCAAATTATTATTATTATTATTATTATTATTATTATTATTATTATTATTATTATTATTATTATTATTATTATTCAGCCCAGGAAACTGAAGGAAAACAGGCAGGAATCATGGAAATGTTTAGGTTGGAAAAGAGTCTAAGATCAGACCCAAGAACTAACCCAGCCCCTCCAGGGATTCCATGGACAGGGAGGTTCAGCAGCTGTGACAGGGCAGGGACGAGGCCAAGCCCTGAACTGCTCGGAGTTCATTTGCAATGACCCCCACAATAATCCTGTATCCTCTCTTTCTGCTGCCAAGGCGGCTGTTCGCCCTGGAAATGTCCCTTTCCAGCCCTGGAACCCCTCCCCAGTGGAGAACCCCATCAGCAGTGCCCTTCTTGCACTCTGGGTGTCACCGAAAACTGCGGGAAAAATAAAAACTCTCCAACATTTTTAATGTTAGAGAATCAAGGCATTGCTTTATTCCTGGCCAGGATGGGGTTCTGGCCAGGATGTGCCACAGAAATCATTTCATCCACACCCAGCCCGGCTGTGCAGAGAAAATCATTCCATGGCACAGGGATTTGATCCGATTTCCCCCAAACTTTATCCAGTCAAACCCCCAGAGATCCATTGGTTCCGTGTCCATTGGTTCCAAGCTGGGGAGTTGTGAGGATTTGGTTTCCTGTTGGTTGCAGATCTTCTTTGCTTCTGATGCTAATTAGGCCTTGATTGCTGGGTTCTGTGCTCAGTCCTTGGCCGGAACAGGCGGCTCCCCCTGGGCCAGGGCTGCCTCTGCTGCTGCTGGTTCCTTGCTGGCCCTTGCTGGCCCTTGCTGGTTGTTCTCTCTGTGCATCTCCTGTGCTGCTCCCAGCCTGGGGAGATGCTGAGCTCATCAGGCCTCCCCCCAGTTCATTCTGGGATTGGGAACACTGACTGGAGTTCAAAAAATTTAAACTTGGTGTATTTTGTAACATGGGGATGCTGCAGGGCAGAGCCTGTGGCCCCTTGGTTTGGTTCCTGCAGCTCTCACCAACCAGAAGCAGCTCTGCCCACCCCTCCTGCCCCTCCTGCACCCTTTCTCGCTGTGTCTGATGATCCAAGAGCTGTTCCCAGCCCAAATGAGCTGCAGTGAGCACAGCAAGAGATGGAGATGAACGCCAGGGATCCCTTTTTCCTGCAGGAAGGTGCAGATGGGCGGGTCCTGCTGCTGAGGTGCCCTTCAGCCCAGCACTGGGACCCAGCCGGGTTTGCTCTCTCCAAGTAAAATTCAGGATAAAACTGGGACAAAACAACCAAGAGGGAGGGAGAAAGAGGGAGAGCCTAAATCTGAATTGATAGAAACGCCAGGACCCGGCGTGCAGCTCGGTAAATATTGGAATGACATTACCTGAGCTGGGAAAAAAAAAAAATTGACAAATTGTCAGGCTGAGTTCATATCTGTACTGGAACTGGGGAGCAAACACCATGGAGATATCGTTGTTGCCTTTAATCATTTTCTTTGGCAACAGAATCAGAAGGAAAAGCTCCAGAGTGACTCTTATTATATTTTCCCTCCCTCTGCCTTTGCTTTCTGATTCCCTCCATTGTTCCCAGCTCTGTCAAGATGGTGACAAACTTAATTACCCGCGAGCAGCAGGAATCCCAGATGACACATCCGCGGCTTTTTCTTTCTTCCGACTTCACGAGAGCTTTCTGGGCTTTAATGTGGAGCGAACAAGGACAGGGAGCAGATGGTGCTGGTGCCCAACACCAGCAGCACCCGAGCCCTCATCTCCTTGAGATCCTCAGGGTCAGGATGGAAAATGAAATCTCCTGGAGGGAGGAGATTCGGGGCTGGAGATTCAGGAAATGGGATTGTGCATGGACAGGCACAGGTTTGCTTTTCGGGGCCGTGTCATCTCCCAACTTGTTCTTGAAAATCTGGATTCATTTCAGGAAATGGGATTGTGCATGGACAGGCACAGGTTTGCCTTTCGGGGCCGTGTCAGCTGCCAACCTGGTCTTGAAAATCCGGATTCATTTCAGGAACGTTCCCAGCAGAGCCTGGGGCTCCTGCTCCAAGCTCCTGGCACCGGGGTCAGGCACATTGGTGGCCCCTGCACCTGGGAATTTGGCTGTAAAACAAGAGCTGGATGAAACATCGTCCTAAACAGTGTTTGCCCCAAACCCGCATTTCTAAGGGAGTGAAACAACCCAGGGGAAGGTTCAGTGAACGGTTTTGAGCGAGAAAAAAAGATCGAAAAGAAAAATGCCCTAAAAGACTTTGAGCATTTTTAAGTGAGGTTCTGCTCTTTGATCTTTTCAAAGGGAATCTGATTGTCTGGCTCTCTCTCGGAGACGTTTTTGGCTGCAGGGTTCTGGCGTGGAGGGGCTTTTCAGAGTCCTCAGCAGTTCTCCAGGTTCAGGGAAGCTTTTGGCCAGGCAGGTTTTGTGCTCCTATTGCTGCAGAAGCAGGGAGCCCTTGCCTCCAGCCTGCCATAATAATAATAATAATAATAATAATAATAATAATGGTGTTTGGTCTGGATGCCCTTAGGGACACAAGAAATTCCTTATCTTGTGCAGTTACTGGAGTTTTAATTTTCTTGTTTTCACTTCATTTTCTTTTGCATGAAAAGGAAAACCAGAAAAGCCAAGCACGCTTTGGGCATTCTCACAGTCTAATAATAAATGTGTGCTCTTGTGGTGAAGCTCTGTTTGGAATTCTGTAAAATAAAAAATATTTTTAACACTTGTATCTCAAAAGCAACAGTAAAATTGTTAGTAATAATTATTTTCAGAGTTTTATTAGCTGAATTTAATTAGCATGAGTTACTGGTAAGATGATTGNNTTATTATTATTATTATTATTATTATTATTATTATTATTATTATTATTATTATTATTATTATTATTATTATTATTTGACACCCAGGCAACCCATTGCTTTGCAGGAAAAGTCAAGATTTTCCACACAGGCACCTCTTTCCCTGTGCTCCCTCTCTTGAGAGATGGACAGAGGTCCTGTGCCACTCTGCCAAACAGGGGATCTTCAAACACGCCAAAAAGTGGAGGTTTTGTAGGAAAAAAGCAGAAAATCTCACCCCAAATTCTCTGAACAACCACACTCCCTCCTCTATTAACGTCCTCAAGCTGGGTATCTCCGTGGCTCCGGCAAACTTCTGGGCCAGCTGCGTTTGCCTCCAAGGAAATGAATTTTCTGCCAGGATTTGGTTTTTTTTCTGGGCACTGCAGGGGCTCAGGGCATGGCTGGGACCTCGTGCCAGCTGCACTTCAGGAAATTGTTGCTCTGAGTATGATGCAGCAGGGTTGAGACAAGGAAAACCTGGACAGATTTGGCTTTGGGCTTTTTTTCCAGCCTCTCAGCTGAACCCAAACCATTAAAATCCTTTAAAGTGAAATCCTGGACCCTGGGTGATGGAAAGGCTCACGTGGGCTTAGCAGGACTCTGGGTGTGTCTCACTGCCCATCAGTTTGGGCACTGCTAAAACCCAAATTTTCCAGATGTTTGGCACAGCTGGGGCAGGTGCCCCCTCCAGGCTCCATCAAGGAAACCCCATCTTGGGATTTGTAATTCAACAGAGGCAGCAGATGCGCAAAAGAACCCAAATCTAAAATGCTCTCCTGAGCAACAAAGTGACATCATCTCATGATTTTATAAAATACATTTTTTCCCCCTTTTATTCTTTTTCCTCCAGCTAAAGAGAATGGGGAAGTTGCAGGAGAAGGTGGTGGAAGCCTCTCCTTCCCCGGGCAGGTTGAGTGCAGTGTTTTATTCTCTCTTTTCAATGAGCCCTCAGGAAGGGCCAGGCCAGGCTGGGAGAGGCACCTGGGCTGAGAGAAGAGGCCGTTTGCCAGCAGAATTCCCAGGTGTGACACATTCCTGCCACTTCCTCCTTTTGATGCCTTGGAGAACCTCCCTGGAGCAGGGGCCAGACAAGATTCAGAGAATAAAATGGGGATTTATTGCAGGGCCTTCAATAGGGACACCTCGGGCACTCAGAGCCTCTCCGGGAGAGGCCACACCCAACATGGACCCCGGGGCACCAGTTTGCTCCACTTGGATCAGTTTGGATCCATTCCCAGATCAGGGTTCATTCTCCAATTCCAGTTTCAGGGGATGATGGAATTGAGCCCAAGTCTGTCCCCCCTTTTAGAGGCTCCGTTTCCATCTTTGGGGGCCTGGGCCAACGAGGTGTCCTTGAGTGCAGCCTGGAGAGGATTTGTTGTGTCTGAGCAGGATGGGAGAACAGGAGCTCCCAGCCCGTGGGGAGTGTGAGAGTTCCACTCTAAAGCAGGGCAGGGGCTGGGAAATAGAAAAGCTCAATCTTAAGGCATCACTTTGTTCCATCCCCTGAAGCTGAGTTATAACTTTCTCAAAACAGATTCTTAAAAGAGAAAGAAAGGAAAGGATGGAAGCTGCGCCTGCGGAGCAGCGAGGGTTCCCCCTCGGAAACGTGGAGGGAAGGACTCAGGATGTTCCTGCTCCTCAGGGAACAATTTCTCTGTGGCTGGCTCAGTTTTCTTGCACAGCAAACAGCCCTTTTAAAAGGTTGTGTTGCCGCTCAGCTTTTCCTTTGGGAGCCCTGGGACTTTCCCTTTAGCACGGAGCAGAGGATGGTTTCAAATGAGCAGCTCTCGAGCCAAGAGGGCTCTGGGGAGATGCTGCTGAAGGACAGGGTAGTTCAGCAATCTGGGAAAAAAAAGACAAATATTCCACGCCTTTCCTGGCTGAGCTTGGTGCACAGACTTGGGGTCAATTCCATCATCCCCTGCAATTGGAATTGGAGAATGAACCCTGATCTGGGAATGGATCCAAACTGATCCAAGTGGAGCAAACTGGTGCCCCGGGGTCCATGTTGGGTGTGGCCTCTCCCGGAGAGGCTCTGAGTGCCCGAGGTGTCCCTATTGAAGGCCCTGCAATAAATCCCCATTTTATTCTCTGAATCCTGTCTGGCCTCTGCTCTAGGCAGCCTCTGATCAGGCATCAAATCAGTGAAGGAGAAATGGTTTAGGAGAGCCCTTCCATGGCCCTGGGCTGTGTGGGGACATGAAGAAAAGACCCAGGCAAAGCACAGAGGGTGGTGAGGAAGGGCAGGAACGAGCAGAGCACCAGAGATGGAATCGCAGCAGCTGAGCACGAGGCAGCCCAGCCTTCCTCAGCAGCTGCACACGGAGTTTTTCCAAACTGCTCATTAATTTTTCATGTTCAGCAGCTCTGTTACTGGAGCTGGAGTCTCAGTGTGACAAACCTTTCTTCCTGAATTCTTCTGGGAATGCAGTGACGAGATCCATCTCTACCCAGACATAAATACACTGTATATCAGAAGTCACTCCACTTCTCCTCCTGCTGGACAATGCTCTGGGCACAGGGTGGGATTGTTGGGTGTCTGTGCAGGGCCAGGAGTTGGACTGGATGGTTTTTGTGGGTTCCTTCCAGCTCTGGATATGATTCCTGCAGGAGAGATCCACTCCATAAAGCGATTTATTTACCAGGCTGGCCTGCCTGGTGCTGTCTCCTGGATGTCACTCACATTTTTCAGACGCCTTCTCTCCCCGTTACGAGGAACCTGTAGGATTTATGAGGAGCTGCTTTCCCCTTTCAGTGTGCGGTTTGTTCCGTCTCTTTTTAGCCTGTCAAACCAGCAGAAAGTCTGTCATGTTCCTTCTGCTTTTCTTCCCTATCAACGGCACTTTAAGGAAGGCCATCAGCTGGAAATTAAAGACATTTAGTTATGAAACTCACAGGGAAGCGCCGACAGGAAAGATGAAAAAAGCAGAGAACAAAGAAGGCAGAAATAAAACAGTCTGACAAACATGAGAATAGATATTAAAAGGGGAGAAAATAAGTACAAAAGCCTCAAAAAGCCCCACGGAAACGGTGTGAAAAAGCAATGCCTGGCTTTAGAAATGAGAAATGCAAGGAATGTAACAAATGATTTCAGATCTGATCCTATCAGAGACAAATCTGATTTCAAAAATAAAAAAAGCAGCAGCTATGGAGACAGTTTGATAAAAGGCTGTACAAGAAAAGATTTGAAAATTGCATCCTCCAACTCCTTTAGAGAACGGCAAAAGAAAGGGATACATATTAAAATACACAAATGCTGCAACATCTAATACAAAATGTTCTGTTGGTGGAAAAAAAAAAGGTATTTTGACAGGTGTATCGAGATTTACCGCCAATCTCAGTGACCCCATCAAAAAAAAAAAGAAAAAGACACTGAAAGGATAATTTTAAAATAGCTCCAACAACTGCCTGGGAAGAGCATGGAAAGCAAACAGCTCACAATTATTTCCGTGGCTGGGAGAAGATCAAACCTCGTTCCGGTGCTATTTTTGTGGGAGGCAAAGTAGGGCAGTCCTGTCCCGCTGCTCGGGATAATGATGCAAACAAAGGCTCCCGGAGAGCCCCTCTGCCATAAAACCCCAGCGCCTCGTGGGCTGCGAGCAGAGCCCAGCACGGCTGCCTGGGGTTTCTGGAAAAGTCTGGGATCCTGTGGGACAGGGAGAGGAGCTCCTGGCTGCCCTGCCCGGAGCTCTGAGCCCCCCAGGGAATCAGGGAGGGGATTTCCAGCAGCGAGGAGAGGAAAATGCATCTTCTCCTCCCAGGGCACCCTGCAGGATGGCCATGGAGCCATGGCACTATTGCCTTGGAGGTGGGGCTGCTGGAAAATCCCACTCTGGAGCTGAAGGCTGTGGAATTCCAGAATGTGGGTGCCAGAGGGACAGGCCTGGAAAGCCAGAGTGACCTCCTGCCTTTGGTCCAGAAGAAACCCTGGGAGCCATGAAACACATCCTGGCTCAGCAGGGCAGGGCTGGGAGAGCACTGGGGGTTTGTGCCCTGCTGGAGCTGCCCGAGGTGACAAACACTGTTTGTTCCCTTGCAAGGCATTGTTTCCCTGTTCCCATCCCAGGTGATGCTGTGGGACAGAATTGGGGATCGGGGCACACTGGGGTGCAGAGTTATTTCCTGTCTGTGGGATGGTGGAGAAGGATTTTTCACTGCGCAATGAACGGCTCTGCACAGCCCCAGCTTGGGAAGGCCGGGACCCCTCTCAGTCACCGCAGTCACTCTGAAGTCACTGCAACACCTTTAACTTCTGCCTTCAAAAATCCAAACCACTCACAAAAAGCAATGAGAAAGCTGCTGGGACACGAAAAAGCAATATGTGAATGTTACAGGCAAGTTGCCTTTGACTGCATCGGGGTTATCCCATAATATTCCCACATTTTTATGCAACCTGGGCTGCCGGGCATTGTTAAAATTGGATGTTTACTTGCAGAAACATGCATTAAAACTGTTTTAGCCCTCAGGCCACCAGGTTTGAAATTCAAATGCAGAATAGCTGGGCTGGTGCACAGGCTGCTCTTTCCATACCAATTATTCCCAAAATATCTGGGAATCTTGGATATTCATCTTGGAATTCAGCAGGTAGCCCCTGGCACTGGAGTTGCAGCTGCAGGGCAGAGGGAATGGCCGTGGTCCACCCTGAGCCTGCTGCCATGAAACTGCAAATTTAATTTTAATGGGGAAATTCATCTCCCAGCTGCACTTCAGCGGTGGCAGCACAGTCCAAAGCTTCTGTGGGAGTTTAAAGCCTCGGAGTTTGGGTGGGGCAGCTGGAATTTGGCTGGACAGCCTTTTTCCAGACCCACCGATGAATATCCTGTCCTGTGTGTCCCTGCAAGGGGCACGGCATGGATTTAAGCCTATAAAATTTTAGTTTTATTTAAGCCTAAAAATTTTACCCTATAAAATGATGTCCCCAGACCTCCAGGGCTCTGCATTTCATCGTCACTCTCCCACGGAAGCCTCAAGTCCTGCCTTGGGGAGCACAGACTGCTTGTTGGGATCAGCCAAGGGTACAGTTTGAAGGACAGGAATGGTCAGGTGATTTCTGAAAAAATAAAAGAAGAAAAAGGACGATAAAGGGGAGGATTCAAAACGCCAGAATTCCCCAACTGTTCTTATCCATCCCAGCCTGCAGTTCCTGGGAGTCTCTTCTGTGAGGGACCCTGAGACAGTGGCCATGGGTGAAGGGAACAAGGATTTTCAGGGGGTTTATTGAGACCTGTGCCAGGGGAAAAAGCAAAAAAAACCCCAAACCTAGAGCAGGGCAGTGGAAACACCACGGGTGGAAGATGAAGATCATCCCTGGAAGTGTCCAAGACCAGCCTGGATGGGGCTTGGAGCAGCCTGGTCCAGTGGAAATTGGGAATAAGATGAGGAAGTTCAGGGAAGTTGAAATAAGATGAGTTTTAAGGTTCCTTCCAGCCCAAACCATTCACTGATTTTATGATTTATCCACTCAGGAGTTCAGGGACAACTTTAACAATTAAAAGCTTGAATATCCGCACACACACAAAAATAAATTTAGTTAATCATGTCCTTTCTGAGCTTTTCCTTCTCATTTGAGTCATGTTTTTTATTTTGTAGGCTGCCTGAAAAGATGATGAGCTGAGGCTGCTGCTCTGCCCAGAGAGGTCCCTGGCAGGCCTTGGGTGGGATCATCTCCCTGGTGGTGCCAGGTACTGCAGGAATTTCAATGGAAAATGAGGGGCCAGACAGGGCTGGAATAAATATCTCAAAATTACATCAGTCAGCAAATAAGGAGAAACTGTAATTGCTGTGGATAAATGAAGCTCGGGTGGCTCAGATGTTATTTCACATTGCAGAGTAACCATCTCCTCTGGGTCTTCAAATTGCGCTCTCTACATCCATTCCTAAATTTCAATCAGGTCTTGCAGAGCACAGGAAAGGTTCCAAAGGTAATTAAATTCTGACAAAACGCTAAGAAAACGGGCAGCTGGCTACGGGAAAGGCGGTGGATGTGGTGGAGACATTGAGCAGACACCGGGGAACAGGGTGGGGAGCAAATCCCAGGTGAGGCTCAGCCGGGACCTGGAATTGGGGATGAGACCAAAGCTGCTCCACCAGCCCCAGCCAGGGGACACACAGGAGTGTGTCAGCTCCTCCTCGGGGACACAGGGACACACAGGAGTGTGTCAGCTCCTCCTCGGGGACACAGGGACACACAGGAGTGTGTCAGCTCCTCCTCAGGGACACAGGGACACAGAGGACTGTGTGAGCTCCTCCTCAGGGACACACAGGACTCTGCTTCTCCTCAGGGACACACAGGGTGTGAGCTCCTCCTCGGACACACAGGAGTGTGTGAGCTTCTCAGGGACACACAGGGCTGTGTCAGCTTCTCCTCAGCTGTTCACAAGCACCAGGCCAGAGAACTTTTGGCCTTACCTTGTTCTGCAAGAGCCTGGAGAGATTTTGACTGTTTTTCAGGACAGGAGCAGGTGGATGAAATCAGCCCAGGAAGGGTGCTGGGCACTGATCCATGATCTGGAGCTGCACTGGGCACTGGGGACTCGCCTCCTCTGCTCTTTTCAGTGCTTCTTGTTTGAGTCGTGTTTGTAAACAGTTGTTTTCTGCAGCTTTCCCCCCCTAACTCCCAGTGAAAATCCAGCAGGGAGTCTCAAAAGACAGGAAATGCACGTTTCCCAGAAATATGCATTTTTACTAATCGTTTCTGGATTGGGTTGCAATTATTCTGTTAGGAAGAAACTCACCATTGTCCCACCCCTGGAAGTGTCCAAGGCCAGGCTGGATGGTTCTTGGAGCAGCCTGGTCCAGTGGAAGTTGGGAATAAGATGAGGAAATTTAGGGAAGCTGAAATAAGCTGAGCTTTAAAGTTCCTTCCAGCCCAAACCATTCAGCGATTTGATGATTCAAGGGAGGAGTGAAAGGAGTTTTCTACTTCCCAACCACTGAAACACGCAGGGCTGGGCACATTCCCTCCTCATCCCTCCCCAGTGATTGTCTAACTTGGGTCAAAATTGTATATTTGATTGTATATTTGCCTGTATCACTTGGGTCAAAATTACAAGATGCTTTATATAACTTGAGTTATAAGATATTAACACAACCTAGATCATAATTTTCTACACCTATATAACCTGAATCATAACTTTTTATACAATGTACTAACTCATGTCTAATTAACCAACAGCTTAATGGTTAAATGAACAAAAACTCGACAGGTGGATGGTTTCAAAAGTAGATAAGTAAACCCGTATTAGGAAGCAGCAGGATGTGCTGATGAGAAGTTGACAAATATAATGCCAATTAACCAAAAACTGAAGAATTTAGACTGGTTAGATCTAAAAAAACCCAAAGGACATCATAACTGCGCATGCTCTGAAAGGAAAGTTGGAAAGTTCAGATGCAAGGAAGACCTTGAGCCTTCATCGAAGAAGACCCCCAAGACCACCTAAATTGGGGAAGCGCAGGTGCAGTGCAAAAAAACCAATTTCTGACCATGACGTGACCTTGTGTAAATTAATTCCAACCCGTATATGATCATGTTAGAATGACACAGCGACCCTGCCTGGATAAATAAACCACAGCACTGGAGAAACGTGGGTGAGCGAGGCAGAGAAATCCCCCTCAGCTCCAGCGCTGCAATAAACAAATCCCTGCTCTACAGACATCAGTCTCTAGACTTTTTAGGTCTAGACTTTTTTTAGACTTTTTTTAGACTTTAGACTAGTTTAGGATTTTGTTTCCAGCCGATCTTTTCAGCCATCACCGTGTTTAACGCCGCCCCTTCCCCGGGATCCTGGGAATGCTCAGCCATACTGATGGGAGCAGGAATCCCAGCTCAGCCAGGCCCTGCCAAGGCAAACAAAGTCCTGCTGCCGTTAACACAGGGGAAAAACGGCCCTGGAGTCCTTCCTATTTTTATTTTCCTTCCCAGCCTGCTCCGTGGGCTTTGGATTCCTTCAGCTGTGCAGAATCACAGAACAGTGATTTATTGAGATTGGAAAGCTCGCAGACAAAAAGGGCTGTGAAATTATTTTGTCTCTGACACAATCATTAGCGGTATTATTTCTTTCGGAGCTGGGAAGGACACTTATAAACCATCCAACAAGCTGCGAAGGAGATTGCCTAAAGCAGTGATTTTCGAAATGGGCTGCTGGAGCCCATTCTTTGTGCTCCGCACATACATCAAACTCCAGTTTCTTTTTACGGAAAGGGCTTCAAATAATATTTCTGAGGGGTGTTTATGACAGTTTGCTGCTCACCCTCTTCAGACAGATGCCACCTGCTAATGGCGTGATGGGGAGGTGATTGAAAGAGGCCGGGACACCCAGAGCAAGAGTGGTGTAGGGCAGAGGGGCACCCAGAGCTCCTCCTCTGCTTTGTGACCCCCTCTGTGCGTGTGCACCATGCAAACCACCCAAATCCTGCCCTGAGCTGGGTACCTGGCTCTGGGGATGCTCTCAGAGGGCTGTGGATGGTCTCCATGGGAATCCCACAGCCAGAGCAGGTCCAGCCTGCTTGACAGTCCCGCTCCAGCTCCAGGGGTGCTGGTGGCGGGCAGTTCTCAGGGACAGGGACCTATTTCATCATGGAATCATCACAGGATGGACTGGGTTGAAAAGAAGCTTAAAGCCCATCCAGTGCCACCCCTGCCATGGCAGGGACACCTCCCACTGTCCCAGGTGCTCCAAGCCCCGTCCAGCCTGGCCTTGGGCACTGCCAGGGATCCAGGGGCAGCCACAGCTGCTCTGGGCACCCTGTGCCAGGGCCTCAAACCCTCCCAGGGAACAATTCCTTCCCAATATTCCATCCAAACCGACTCCCTTTCAGTCTGAAGCCATTCCCCCCGTGTCTCTCCAGGCCCTTGTCAATAGTTTCTCTCCATCTTTCCTGTTGGCTCCTTCAGGCACTGGGAGGCTGTAATGAGATCACCCCAGAGCCTTC